>OY856412.1:993560280-993787780 GCA_963693085.1 Alisma plantago-aquatica
TAGAAACACTAGAGCTAGCTAAACCTCTTCCTATCGCACCTCAGGCTAACATGGATGCTTACAAGAAGAAAACTATAGATGTTGTTGATGTCAAATGTTTGATGATATTCTCCATGAACTATGAGTTGCAAAGTTAGCATGATAACATGGATGTTATTGAGATGATCACACATCTTAAGCACATGTTCTAAGATTAGGAAAGATAGGAGAGATTTGATGTCTCTAAGGCATTGTTCAAATGTAACATGGCAGAAGGAAATATGTTAGGCCCTCATCTGCTCAGGCTCATTGGGTATGTGGAGAACCTATCTAGACTGAGATTCCCCTTGAGTATAGAGTTAGCCACTGATGTGATTATGCAGTCTCTGTCTGAATCATATAGTCAGTTTTTCATGAACTACAACATGAATGACTTTGACAAGCTATTGATAGAGTTACTAGGTATGTTGAGAACTACAGAGACACTAATGAAGAAACACAAGCCCAAGTCTATGATGATTATCAGTAAGACAAAGGGAAATTCTAAAGGTAAAGGCAAGCAAAGAAGAGTTCTAAAGCTAGCTAGAAGCCCAAGTCTTCAAACTCTCAAGGAAAATGGAGGATAAAGAAGGGAGGAAAATGTCACCACTATCACTAGGATGGACACTGGAAGTGGAATTTCCCCCTCTAGTTGAAGGAACTAAAGAATATGAAGGAGGAGATAGAGAGTTGCACTTCAGGTATATACATTATAAGATTATTCTAACTTACTTCTTCACTAGTATGTGACACCAGATGTAGATCTGACATACATTGATGTGCATGATCTAACAAGAAGTAAAGCCTTTATGAAAGGACAAGGATGGAATGCATAAGAAAGAGTTGTTGAAGCTATAGACTACATTTAGAATTTATCTTAGCCCTTTGGGCATGTAATAGAGTTAGTTGAACTACTATTTCATTATGCCAATAGAAACATTTTACTTTATGCATCTTGTATTACAAGGATGATTATAAATAAAGAGTTATTAATGCTTCTATTTCAAAATATATGGTCTTGTATGGCAATACCCTAAACATCTATTGATCTTTATACGAAAGGATATGCAGATGAATGTTAGTAACGTCAATACCAAAAGGATTATATTTGATAACTCAAACAATCTTTAGCATTGGCATGTGGAGCACATATATAAGAAAAACATATCTTGAATCCATATTGATGTTTATCTAGACTCTTTTTGTTATTGAACCAAGAAATAGACATGCAAGTCTTAATTATGAGAAATATGACAAAATAACCTTGACTAGACATTGTCGGAGGATAAAAACTCTATTAGAACTTATACATTTTGATGTATGAAGATCTTATAGATAGTTGCTTGTACTTCAATATATTCATTGATGATCTTAGTTGATATAGGGTATGTATCTGGTGAAATACAATCATGAATCTCTTGAAATGTTCAAGGAGATTGCAATGAGTGTAACTTTGATAATAGTGTTTAGAAACTTTGATATGATCAAATGTTGAGATATTTTTCAATCAAGAGTTTGAGGTCCTTCTGAAAAGATAGTGATAGCATATCACAAGTCAATTCCACCTGAAACATGATGATGCATAAGTAAGAAGGAATCACATCATGGTTAGTCATGACATGATCATCATTTAATCTAATCTTCTAACTTTCTTTAGGATATATAGTTTACACTAATTTGATGTACCATATAAATTGGTTTGAAAGACATCATATGAGATATGATATGGGAATATCCCAATATGTCATTGAGACCCATAAAAAGAAAATAGTTTCTTGGAAAGGGTTTATCCACAAACCATAATTTCTTAAATGCTTCCTATAATCCCAATCTGATAACAAAAGTTATTTGTTACTAGGATAACTGAGTTCCAAAAGAACTAGTGTGAGTAAGACTAGAACTTGAAAAGTTTGAGGTCAACAGGGATGTACAACTAGAATAGAGAACCACAAGTTGTGGAATCTTAAATTCCTTATTTAACACAGAACTCATAGTTCTAATAAGAATACACTTGAGATTGAAGGGTTGTGAATCCTATAACTCAGATAAGTTATGATTTAGTCATAAGATGATGAGCCCAAAAAAATCAAGTAGAAGATATTGAGAATCAAAATATGAGAAATGGCTTGATGGCCATTAGGGAGTCCATGTACACTAACCATGTATGACCTTGGTAGTAACACCTAAAGGGGTAAAGCATATAAGGTGCAGTTGGGTTTTCATTGGGAAGACCAATGTGGATAACCTAAGTGAACATATTGGTTGAAAAGGTATTTAAACTAGTTTAAAATTTTGAACATGGTGAAATCCCTTTTCACCAATTGTCATGCTTGCTATTTCATCTTGAATAGACTGTGAGATTTGGCATAATGAAGATTGAAATTGCATGCCTCTAAAGGAATATAAGATAGGATGTGTATGTGACACAACCTACATGTTTTTGTAACTTCAAGAATGCAAATAAATTATATAATCTACAAAAGTCAAGCATCTCAAAGATGAGATCTTTTGACTTGACATGACATTCAAAGAGTTTGACTTGAATCAAGATAAAAGAAGAAATTTATGGTTACAAAAGATTTAGTAGGAGCATGCATGAATATACCAAATGTTGATGGGGAATAACATGTCAATAATGTAAATACTGAGACATGGCATGGAAGACACCTTCAACATTGAAGGATTAGGTGAAATGTTCTATGTGGTAGGAATTTAGATCTATAGAGAAAGATATGGAAAGTTTTATAACCTAAAATGAGCACCATTGAATAGCAAGGTGCTAAAAGAGTTCAACATAAAGGATTCAGTGAGAGAGAATCTAACCATGATTTATGGGATTAGTCTTTGAAGAACCCTATGTTTTGATTCTTATAAATAATGGAAAATCATCAGTGAGATGCCATATGCACTAGAAATTGGATCTACCATGTATATGCTATACAATGTACTTGTCGCATAGTCTTGTATGTATTGAACATGACTAGATGGTAATAGTTTTGATTGACAGTTGTTGGAATGTCATTCACAAACATCCATTAGTACTTGTGAAGCACTAAGGATGTATTGCTAGATTATGGCATCAAAAAAGTGTTGAGTGTAAAGCTTTACACTATTGTAAGCTTTCAAAATGACATAGAATGATCGCAATATACAACTGTGTTTTAATTTTAAGGAAAAGTTATAAGTTGGAAGGGTTCTGAACTACAAACCATTAATTCTATAATATAATCTGAGTATCCTAGGTGTTGTGAACACCGGAGTGGATACCATTTTGATCTATAAGTTCATATAGTTGAACTTATGGATGTTCCAACCACTGATGGCACAATAAAGATATTGTGACAACAATGAACCTAATAGTTAGGAAAGGAATATGAAATAACATATTACTAAAATTTCATCTCATACGAGAGATAATACATTGAAGAGATGAGAAACATGCAATATACCGAATTTAGCAAAATGTTGCTAACTCGTTGGATGAGCACTTGCAAAGTAGGAACATGATGGACATGTTTAGATCACTAAAAATAAGATTCTGGGTGATTGTCACTAAGTGCAAGTATAAGTCTGTTGGTATGTATGCCTAGAGAGCCAATCATATGATGATTGGGATGACAAATTACTTACAGGATTTGATTAATAATAATATAAAGGCATGTTTTCAATTCATTATGTTTCACTTAGTTATTAGATAATGAGGAAACAAAATGAAAGTCTAGAGAATGGCAATTACTCAATGATGTATGTCTTCAAGCACGTGATTTGAACAATGAGATCATTCAAATTTTAAGAGTATGTACATGCTTATTTATGTCCCTAGTCAGATGTTATTGTGGAAGGAAGATAGCCATAAATAACACATAAGTCTAGAGTGTGTGTTGGTTAATGAAAAAATATCATTAGTCATGATATGTGATATCAAACCAAACACAAATACTTGTTAGAGAACAATGTAATAGATAGACCCACCTTGAGAGTGACAAATGGGAACCATAAATGGTGGTCATAGTCATCTCTCATAGTGAAGGTGGTGATTGTGGTACTTAGACATGAAGTCCTATCCAAGCCTAAATCACACGTCCAAAATGGACTGGATCTAGAGTAGTCAGACTTTTAAAGAAATAACCCGACTCTCAGGCCCCCGTAACGAGAAATGGGGTCTGATGTAGCGATCGGGGTCGAACACAGGGACAAGGTTGGTAGTTCTAAGAGCATGAAATCTAACACTCTTATACTAGGGATAAAAGAAGGTAGTAAAAGGGGTGCTCCCAAGGGAACGATGTCACCTCAAACAAAATAAAACAAAGAAGAGTAAAAGAAAGTAGGAAAGAGAATAACAAAACAAGGATGTTAAACAAGATATGGAAGAAAACTTGGATTCGATTTCATCGACCAAGGCCTCTCACCAACATGCAACATCATCTCTCTCTCTCTCGCATACTCTCATCAAGATTACAAGAAACCCTCAATAAAGTCTATTCCACTCTCTCTTGAGATGAGGATAGATCTAAGTCTAAGGGTAGCCTCTCTCTCGAGATGACCACTCCTAAACCACAAAGAATAACATATGATTCAAAGATTTAGCATTCCAACACTCTCATGCATTCATACTACTCCATAACACAGGATAAGGATGATATTACTCTCTCGAGATATCATCAATTAAACATCACAAGATGGTAGATAAGCATACAAGTGAAGCATTAAAATAGGTGTATGGATATAACCTTGACAAGATTATTAATATTCAACAAAGAGAGACACTATACATGTTGGGAGAGCCTTAGTGGCTACTCCCAAACCAAGTTAAAGTGTTTAGCCACACATATTCATGGGTAGCATAACAGCACTATAGAAAGATACAAACATAGTTTTCCAAGAAGCGCGGAGGGAAGTACAATGTGACAGACGTTCAGATCTAGATAGAGAGAAGGAGAGTGATACACAACAATACTTGTTTAGATCTGGATCTACAAGATGATGGTGAGGGTGTTCTCCTTCTCTCAAATAAGATGGTGTCTTCAACCTTCTCTCTCCTCAGCTTCCGCCTTTGGAGATCCCATGTTAGATGGCTGCACTTTGTGGTCCTCCTTCCTCTCGCTGCCCAGTGTGCATGATAGGTTGAGCGGGTGGCCTATTTATAGGCACCTCCACCTTCTTAAGCGGGCCGCGGTCGCGGCCCGGTTGGACCTTGCCACTGTCACAGTTGAAAGGAGGTCACAACTTTGCGCAATCGCAAACTTCATGCTAAGTGGACCGTGGTCGTGGCTTGGCTAAAGTGCTCTACAATCATGGCTTTCGAGGAGGCCACGGTCCATAGTGGACCACGGTCGCGGTGTTGGGTCTCTATAGAACCACCGTCGCAGTCCTCATCTTGACTGACCGCGATCATAGTATTGTGTCCTTGCTCGATTTGTCTGCAGCCTATAGCTGGGTCGCGACCTTGGGGAGGTCGTGGTCTTGGGGAGGTCGCGGCCTTTGGTAGGTCGCGGTTTGGTGGGAAGGTGAACTGGGGCCGCGGTCGTGGTCAAATTTTCACCTGAAAACACTCACGGTCACAGTGTGCAAACTAAAGTAAACTAGACCACAATTGTGGTCCATTCTGGCTAGACCGTGGTCACGGTCCCTTCCAAGGTTAGGCCGCGGTCCCGGTCGGGTTAGGTCCTTAATTCAACACATCAAAACGAGACTCAAATTCAATCCCAAAATGTCTCATCATCAGATAAATGACAGAAAATATACAAATCTACTCAAAGAAGGGAAAAATAGCGCTCTATCAGACAGAGAAAAGCTAAAAGTTCAGAGACAAACAAAGAAAAAAAACCAAGGAAACTACAAAACCAGGGTTTGAGTTGCCTCCCAAGAAGCACTTGTTTATAGTCTTTAGCTAGACTATCAGCTCATTTCACCCCTTGAGTTGACCAATAGGTTGGGGTGTCTCTACATTCTCCTCCTTTTATGGGTTGCTTGGCTCTTCCAAATTAACTTCAAATCTCCTCACAAATGCCTGGTCTTCATATGATCTCTTCACTCATTGCCCGTTGACCCTGGAAGTACCTACTTTTTCTCCAAAAATTTCAATCATCCCAGATGGATAAATTTTCTTCATCGTGAACGGTCCTGACCATCCGGTTGTCAATTTCCCCAGGAAAAGACTGGTTCTAGAATTGAATAATAAAACTTTATCTTCTTCATGGACATTTTTCTTTTTCAGGTGTGCATCATGCCAGACCTTTGTTCTTTGCTTGTATATTTTTGCATTTTCATAGGCACTTAGCCTTAGCTCTTCCAATTCTTGGAGTTGTAGATATCTTTTCTCCCCAGCTTTCTCTAGATCCATGTTCAGGAACTTGATCGCTCATAGAGCCTTATGCTCTAACTCAATGGGTAGGTGATAGGATTTGCCATAAATCATCCAGTAGGGTGTTGTCCCTATAGGTGTCTTGTAAGCAGTTCTATACGTCCAAAGAGCATCATCGAGATTCATCGACCAATCCTTTCTTGTGTGGCTAACTGTCTTCTCTAAGATTTTTTTTATCTGCCTATTTGACACCTCTACATGGCCCAAGGTTTGGGGGTGGTAGGGCGTAGCAATCTTGTGTTTTACTCCATATTTTCTTAGTAGGGTCTTGAATTACTTTTTTCCAAAAGGAGAACCTTTGTCGCTTATTACAGTATGGGGTAATCCAAATCGGGGAAAATAGTCTTTTCAAACAGTTTAATTACAACTTTTGAGTCACAAGTCTGAGCGACCACAACTTCAACCCACTTTGATACATAATCAACAATGACAAGGATATATAGATTACCCTTTGATGGTGGAAATGGTCCCACGTAGTCTATTCCCCATACATCGAAAATTTCTACTTCCACCCATTCTGTCATGGGCATCTCATTTCTCCTACTGATGTTCCCAGTCAGTTGACATTTCTTACATGATTTTGTGAAGGCAACCATGTCTTTAAAGAGTGTCGGCCAATAAAATCCCGATTGAAGTACTTTTTTTGCAGTGCTCTCACTGCCATGATGTCCTCAGTATTGCAAAGAATGGCATTCTTTCAAAATTTGGGGTACCTCTTATTCTGGTATGCATCTTCTATATAGGCCATCATAGCATTTCTTGAAAAGCAAGGGATCATCCCAATAGAAATACTTCACATTTAAGAATAATTTCTTCTTTTGGTTGAAAGTGATTCCTGGAGGCAGCTCCCTGTAGGCAAGGTAATTGCAGATATCAGAGAACCAATGCAACGTCTGCTCATCAATCTAGGGCATTAACAGGGCTTTGTCGGCATAGTTGTCATTCACAGGAACCTAATTCTCATTATTTATGATGATTCTGGACAAGTTGTCTGCTACAACGTTGTCTTTTCCTTTCTTGTCTATTATCTCGTGATCAAATTACTGGAGTAACAGGGCCCACCTCAGCAATCGTGGTTTGGTGTCCTTCTTTTGCATCATGTATTTGATCACTCCATGATCTATATACACTTCACTTTTGATCTGGTAAGATAAGATCAGAACTTATCAAAAGCAAACACTATAGCTAGCATTTCCTTTTCGGTAGTTGTATAGTTTACTTTCACTTCATCTAACATGCGACTTGCATAATGGATGACATGATGTTTCTTGTCTTTCTTTTACCCCAGGACCACACCTATGGCATAGTCGCTAGCATCACACATAACCTCGAAGGGTAGCTCGCAATCTAGAGCTTGTAAAATAGGTGCAGTTGTAAGAGCCACCTTCAAGGTGTTGAAACATTCGTCATTGAAATTGAACTTAGCATTTTTTAGCAAAAGATTTGATAAAGGCTTGAAGATCTTTGATAAGTCCTTGATGAATCTTCTATAGTATCCGGCATGGCCAAGGAAACTTCTCACTCCAATCACAGACCTAGGTGGCAGAAGTTTTGAGATAGCTTCTATTTTGCTCACATCCACCTCAATCCCTTCCTTCGAAATCTTATGTCCCAAGACTATACCATGTTGTACCATGAAATATCATTGTCCCCAATTTAGTACTAGGTGTTTTTCCTCACATCATTGTAGGACAAGTGACAAATTCCTTAAGCAAGCATCAAAATCTTTCCCATACACAAAGAAATCATCCATAAAAACATCTACTATGTCATCCAAGAAGTCAGAAAACATGGAGATCATATAGTGTTGAAATGTCACTGGTGCATTGCATAATCCAAAGGTCATTCACCTAAAAAAATACATGCCATAAATGCATGTGAATGTTCTCTTTTCTTGATCATTTGAATGAATAAGAACTTGATAAAATCCAGAATAGCCATCCAAGAAACAAAAGTAATCGTGATGAGCTAGTCTTTCTAAGACTTTGTCAATGAAAGGTAGTGGAAAATGATCCTTCTTTGAGGTGGAATTTAACTTTCTATAGTCTATGCACATTCTCCACCCAGTGACATTTCTTTTGGCAACCTCTCCACCATTCTCTCCTCTCACAACTGTCATTCCTCTTTTCTTGGGTACTATGTGAATGGGACTTACCCATGTAGCTTTAGGATTTCCTTCTTTATGACCTCTTTCAGCGTATGGTTCAGCTTTTGCTGAGGTTGAACTAAGGGTCTGACAGACTCTTATAGGTTGATCCTATGCATGCATAGGGCTGGGTTAAGCCCTTTTATATCTTCAAGCGTGATAATGCCTTCTGTGACATCTATCATTTCCCTTCTAGTTGCTAAGAATGGCCTTTTGAATATCATTGGGCATTTAGGGTCTTCAATGGTATCTATCACCACTACGTCACACATAATAAAGAATCTTCCCACACGGATTGGAACATCTTCCACTATCCCCACAAGTCTTTTGAAAGTATGGTCATCTAATTCTATTCTAATATTAGTCCTGACCATGTCAGTTAATCCCAAACTTTGAGCGAGACTTAAAGGCATAAGGCTAATACTTGCCCCTAGGTCTGCAAAACCCTTCCTTTCAATATTGTCTCTGATAGAAAAAGGTATATTGAATGCCCTGGGGTCCTTCTTTTTCATTTGTAACATTGCTTGAACAAAGGCACTTGACATACTAGCTAGATGTACAGTTTCAACATGGTTTCCTCTTCTCTTCCTTGTGATGAGGTCCTTAAAAAACTTAGCATACGTAGGCATCTCATCTAGATCATCAAGAAATGGGATATCAATATGGAGTTTCCTTACAACATCCATGAATTTTTCATATCTTTTCTTGAGGCATGCCTTGATCAGCTTGTATGGAAAAGGAACTCCTAGAGCATACATGTTGTTTTTGTAAAGATTTCCTCGATTGGATTTGGTTCTCTAGCAGCTTCTGGTTTTCTTCTATCTTTTCTTTTTTAGTAGACTTTTCAGGTATAACTTCCTTTGTAGGTACTTGTTCGTCATTTCTTGTTGGTTCTTCGTGGCTTCTAGACCCAGATTTTTCTAGTGTTCTCCCAGATCTGGGAACATCCATCTTAGCAGTCTCAGTGTTCGACATAATCTTTCTAAAGGGGTTCTTCACCAAATCAGCCAATTGTGCTAGTTGTTGGTCGATCTGGCATTGGTGCATCTGCATATCAGTCATTTGAGCTTGCATGGTAGAAAACACCAGAGTTAGTGATGGTGCTCTGAGTTAGCTGATTGTTTAGTGTAGCTTGTCTCTTGGCAAAGTCAAATAATTGAGTGACTAAGTCTGGTTGATTGCTTTTCCTCACTTGGCTGGACCCTTGATTCTGGTCTTGTCCTTGACTTGACCCTATACCTTGATGGTTCTGGTACTTTCCTTGGCTCTAGTAGCTATTCTTATTTTCTTGATAGTTACTTGTTCTAGTGTATTGTGTCTGTCCTCCTTTCTTTTTGAATCCAGGTTGTTGCTTTGGTGGGCTCTTTAGTTGGTGCCAATTATCAGCAACATCCTTGTTTCCATAGCTAAAGCCTAGATGGTCAGGCCTCTTGAAGTTAGCATAGGAGACATTTTTAGCCTCCTCTTCTTCATATTCACTTTCATCAGATTCCTCTGGTCTCGTATAAATACACTTATCTATTATGTGTTCACCTTCAGCATAGGTGACACACTTCAAAACCTTCTCGATATGCTTTTTGCCGTTACATCCTGATTCCTTCAATTGCCATATATCAGTGGCTATCTTTTGAATCTGCACTGTGATTTCCTCTAGAGATTTAGTTTCAGTAGATGGTCCTTCATCGGGTGCCTTCTTGGTGTAGCTCCTGTCAGTTCTATTGTAGTCCGTGCCTTCCTACAGAGCAGCCATGTTCTCAATAATCTTCATGGTTCTACTTAGCTTCTTTCACAAGAAATAGCTTCCTACAACTGCATTCAGTGACGTCCTTTCTGAAGGAGTCAATCCATTGTAGAAGGTTGTGACTAGGAAACCCTTTTTGCAGTTATGGTGAGGGCAATCCCATAGATATTCTTGGAATCTCTCCCAAGCCTCATGTAGGTTCTCACCTGACTTTTGCATGAACGATGTTATCTTTTGTCTGTCTTAGACCATTTTCTCAGTTGGATAAAACTTTGTAATAAAAGCATCGGTGAGAGCTCTCCATCCATTTAGGGATTGATGGGGTAAACTGAGGACTAGGACATCGCCTTGTCTTCTAAAGAGAAGATGAATCCCTTATAATATATCACTTCTTGAGGAACTCCCCTCATCTTGATAGTGTCACAAATGTTTTTGAACACGTCAAGATGGTGATATGGATTCTCATTCTTGGAGCTTCCTCAAAAAGACTTGTTTTGGATCATTGATATTACAGCTGGCTTCAGTTTGAAGTTTGTTGTGTCGAATCATGGAATCACAACCAGACATCTAGATTCGTTGGCCTTGATAGCAGCCAACTCCTGAAGAGTTTTCCCATTCTCTTCGTCATCTTCTTCTTCACTAGTATGGTCGTCTCGATTTCTATCACCATCCCGCTCATCTTCATGATGGTTCCTTCTATGCCTTCGGTGGCGGTGGCGACGATCTTCATGGTGATGATCTTCCTCATGTTGATGTTGATCATCACTACAGTGTTCTTCTCTTTCTTCATCTCTATCATCAGGTGGATGCAGACCGATGGGGATCCAAGCATGTCTTTCTTCCATAAAGTGGTTGCCATCTCTATGAGGCAACATCCTGTCTCAACAGGAGAAGGTTGAACTCCACCTGAGATGCTTCCTTCAGGTCACCTAAAATAGAATGTTCAGTCAAGTGAGAAATTAGATGTGTGAAACAAACTATAGTAAATGTAACTTAGTAGTTTAAGGCACCTCCCTGGTGGAACTACATAAAGCTGAATGCGGATGCTTGTGTTTTGAATGATGGATTTGGAGGAGTAGGGTTGTACTGATAGATGACAAAGGATCTATCCAAGGCACGTACCAAGGTAGGTTGGACCATACATTCTTGGTGCTTAGTGCGGAAGGAATGGCAGTCTACTTGGGCATGGTGTTTTCCTTGGAGTGAGGCATCACAGACCTACTGGTGGAAACAAATAGTGCCTTACTAGTCCATGCTATCAAGAAGGAAGGTTGGGGCCGAGGATATGAGGGCTGTCTAGTACAAAATAATATTAGTCTCTCTGTTAAGTTTCTTTCCTTCAATGTTAGTTTCGTAAGAAGGCAAGGCAACGGGGTAGCCCATGCCTTGGCTTCGAATGCTTGTCAGCTCGAAGGCTCTCGACGTCTATTTGAGAACTTTGATGACAATATTGTACACACCAACAGACATGTTGGGGTCGTGAGATGATCGGCTGACAAGGGAGAGACACCAAGTTAGTGGAGAAATTTGATTGCATCAAGGATTAGTGCTAACATCATGTTATGCATTAATTGGATTTTAATTGCCAATTAATATGCGATTGGGAAACATGGGGAAACGACTGGTTCATGGAGCAAACTAATAGGCTATCATGTGAACCGACCGGTTTGCCGCTTGCAAGTTGTGAATTTGGTGATATTTCGGTCCCTTGCACTCCCATACAGATTAGGAACCCTGACCCTAACTCCTCGTATAAATAGAGAGGTACTGGGGGCTTCTAAGACACATCAATTACCTCTGAAAATTATTTACCTTTGGTTGTGGTAACCGAGATTACCCAAGCAAGTCCTACCCAGTAAAGGGAGTGATACCAAGGGAGAACAATTTGTGGGAGAGCAAGTTGGTGACTAGTACACCAACATAAGGGACAACTCCTTCATGTCAGTTCTAGTAGGACATGAGTTTTACGAGGTTTGTGTGGACTTCCATAGAGGCGAGGTGGCCTTTACTCATCACTAAGAGGGCAACATCAACCTACAATCTGTGGAGGAGCTACTGCAAATACCATCTGAGTCTACTATCTGTGGTGGAGACCAAGAGCTACTGCAGACTAGTCCCAGTACAACTAGGATTGTTGCACTGCTGCAACAATTTATAGTTGTTGGACTTGCTCTAGGACTAGGTATGAACTCGTTAAGCCATCCTTCTCATTACATAGTTGTTGATGCAATCTTTTTGTACTGGGAATATGGATAGATACTTTTTTGTTTCATTTGCCTACCATGTGCCCATATATCCCAGCATTTGTTGGATGGTCACGTTGGACAACACGAATGTGTTACGAGCTGGGTAGCACGACCATTCTGTTTGGCACATCCATTATAGAATGGTTGTGTCATTAGGTTTTATTGAAACCAACTACTTGGTTTATTATAATAACTGATGTCGGGTGTATGTTTTTCTTATATTAGTTTTGCAGAACTGTTGTCCAAATATTCAACAAAATATAGAACCTTTAGTTGTGCAAGTTCCAGCCCGTGTTCGTCTTACAATAGGGCAAAATACCTAAAAACCCTTCAATAACAAACACACACACAAATCATCCACCCACATACATTTCTTCTCTCGAATTCCATTATCTTCCACACTTATTTTCATTCTAATGCCCATACACAATTTAGAAAAAACACATATGATTCCATCCGCATGACATGTACAAATTGAATTCTCATTGTATTCATTTCTCTTTACATTGATTAACACACGTACATATATACACACATCATTCATATACACACCAACATTCACTTGTATCAAATTTAAATATGCAAAATGTCATAACCATCACATGTATATAGACATAATGACATCAAGGTTTACAAAACTCATATTTTATCCCAACCTAATTCAAAGTTGCCTTCCTTAACTGAGGAGTGTGCCTACTCTTCTCATATCTCATATAGCTCTTCAATTGTATATGACTTTGTTGTTTCAAACACGTACAAAGAGAACGAAACAATTCAAGATTTTGATTTTATTCTTTTAAATGATCAAATGACACTATTTACTTTTGATGATCAAGAATATATTTATCTTTTGTATAAAAGTGGATGTCTAGTACCTCCTCTCTGACAATCAAGTCGATACACTACATCACATAGCATCTACATACCCAATTATTTCTCTGTATTGGGCACTATAAATTTACAATTATCTGAAACATTAATAAATAAAAGTACCTAAACATATATATGCATAGCAGTAAAAAAATACATAAACATTATTTTAACTTAATAATTTCTTTTTTCATCTACCTTACATATGGAAATTTTGAATTCTTTCATACCCTTATAAGTCACGATGATACATTTTGATGCATACATTTGTATTTGTTGACGGATATAAAAATTTACTTACACAACTAATGCCATTTTCATTGCATGTCCCCTACTTCCTACTTTGTCACATAAGGGATCTAGATAATGCATAGTTAGCATCTCAGGGAAAATTACCAAAAACTCCCAATGCTTATTATTGAGTGAAAAGAAGGCAAACAAATGACAACTCAAATTACATAATGAAATGTAATTCATAAGTCAAAATTATAAGCAAAGTGCCCAAAACTCACACAATGTTGAAACGATCCATAATCACGCTCTATCCCACGGTATTAAAATATTTAAATGTGTTAGAGAAGTAATCACTAATAGATTTTGTCTCTTTATCTACATGGCTAATCAATGTTGGAACTAGAAAGGCTACATTTATTAGTGTGAACTATCCAAAACACCATATACAAATATCTACTAAACATATATGAATCAATTATATATAAGGAAATCGATCAACATGTCTTTTCACATCTATAGAACAAGGTACTTAGCCATAAGATCACACCATATCCGAAGTTCTAATGAGTTGTATTCAACCAATCATAAGAATACAATTCAACAATATTTTGTAAGAATAGATTAGCATCACGATCTTGACCTACAATGTCCTCCTATATGTGGACCATCATAGTCGACCCTTCTTCTAAGTCATGTATCCATAGTGGAAATCTCCTACACATAGGACCTAGTTAGTTGAATAGTTCCTTTGCAATTGAAGCAAATAATTGAATATCTGGAGAAGGAAGTGGAGGGGGAAGTATAGGGGGTTTCTTTGGTGCTATGATCTACATATATTCTCGTATCAATAACCAATTATATATAGAAGTGGAAAAGAATCAAAAATACTAATGCAACAATAATTTTGTAGACATCTAAGTAGATAACTCCCGCTTTGGGCCACCCAACCATGCTGCCTTGTACATCACCTATTATCTCATTCTTGAGGCGTCCATATGGCTGTCGTGTATATTTACAAGCATCATACACAAGCCTAACAGACACATGAACCACATCAGTGGGCATTAGAACACCATGAATCATCTCACCTGAAGGGGCAGGTGTGTCACCCAATGCAACAACATTGAAGCCAGATTCTAGTAAAGTAAGATGGATGGCCTCAACTCCTACAAATTTGTATATAGTGTTATATATTCCTAAACACAAACATATTATAAATTCACTGATAAGACTATTATATCACAAAAATAACTTGTATCTGGCGTGCCAACTTGCAAATCAATGGGATTACTCCCAATGACTTCTGTCGTAGGGGGGTCCAACTCATAAGAAGTGTATGGAGTCACATGTACTGTCTAAGGAGGTTGATACTGAGAATCATGAAACTATTTCATTGCTTCCTCTATTCCCGTTGGAATCATCTCTTGGACCTACTTTTGTGACAATTCTTCTTTCTTGAAAGATTTGTGCTTATGCTCTGATGACCCAAAAAAGGATCTTATATTGATAGATTCAACCCTTATTAATAAACTTGCCTTCTTTTATTTTCTTATAAAACTCCCGCTAATCATAATTAATGGATGTGAGTCAGTTAAACATAACAATAAAGTTAAAAAATGAACATGCACTCTAAGAATTGAATTTTAACATTTCTACAGCCACCTCCACAGTTGTCGTGTTGGGTATTTATCCAAATTGGCTTGTTATCACACTTATCCACTTCTCATGGTGATGTGATGGTGCATGAGTAGTAGAAGACTCAGCAGACTCAGGAGTAGGTTGCTCCGAAGAAGATATTTCCAGTCTCTATAGGAGACACCTTGCGTAGTCATTTGGACCCAACTTGTGGTCATGAACATTCTTTGCATGGATTTCCTTTTTAGCATCATGTAAATACTAATTAATCCAAGACATACATTAATTATGTCATACATTGAATTCATCTAATTTATTATAAGAATGTATTTTGATGGAGGAGGCTTAATGCCTTGATTCATTGGTTATAATCTAGAACCAAACATGATGTGTAAAAGTTCATATACTTAATGGAATATTTTTAAAAACATGATTGTGAATATCTTTAAAAATCATAATATCTAACAACTGTGTCCTTCCATTTAGTGTTTTGTGGAAGGATCAACTTTATGCCAAGATTCATTTTGTTATATCCACTTTGCTATGAGTAATAACACATGTGTGAAAGTATTGTGATTCTTCCCAATAGGATTTCCTATTTCATTAAAGTCAACTTCCAACTTTAATCCTTTATACCTTTAGACTAATAACTTGTTCATCACTATGATGCCTCTTTTACATGCATGATCACACTTCTTCTCAACAGACCCAACAAGATCCTCAGGGCACACATACTTATGTTTCTCATTCTAAAATTGTCATGAAACCATATAAGTTATCAAAATGTATCATATATATCTGTGATAGAGAATGTAAAATGCACATAAAATAATAAAACAATACAAATTACACCTGTAGACTCATCCTCATGGTGCAAATCCTCATGGTCAAACGCCATCTAAAAGTGTCATACTAAAGATAGTCAAAGAATGAAATATATGTGATAAAGATTGTAAAATGCACATTTAGCATATGAAACATTTGGTGTAACAAAGAATGTAAAATGCATGTAAAATTCATGCCTCTTGTATTGGTTGGATCTTTGATCAATTAATTTTCCTTCTATGTGATCTCTATTTGTATATATGTTGGTGTTAGCTTCAAATGTGTTGTATGAAAGCTAACTGATAATGGACTAGATTAATCATACTAGTCATAATACTCTTCTTCATCTATAGGATATGAACTGAACTGCCTTTTCCCATGAAAAATGACATTCCATTTTTCATTTTCTATATCATCAATGTAGAATACTTCTTCACCTATGATGCCATTATGATTGGTTCACCCATCTTGCTAATCTTTTCACAATTCAATAATGTGAAACCCAATTCATCCACTAGAACTTCTTTTTTGTTATCAATCTAATTACACCTAATTATGATAATTTTAAAATTTTGTGTATTCAAACTCTCATATGTATTTAATTAAAGTGCAATAAGACATTTTAGCTTCACATGTACTCTTATCCTGCGCAATAGAAAAATATAATGAAGATGCTTGAATGGTTACCCCACTATTTTGAATGACAATTTTATCATATTAACATTTTTTGTAATACTAAAATAAGTTTATGTCAGATCCTTCATAAGACATACTATTCATTTTTGGTTTAAAGGTGAGCCATTTGATATTTTCTACTACATTATTTTGTGTTTGAGATGGTTGTCAAAAGACTTTATCTTCAAACCTCCTCATAAATGTCCTATTGTGTTCTCTAACAAGACACATTGAACTAACTCAAGGATAATTATCTTGACAAAATGCATATGTTTATTGATATAAATACGCACTTTTTGAAGTTGTGTAAAACATACTAGTGTGCTTGTTCCCACAACTCATGCCTAATTATTTTCATTCGTTCTCTTAAAGTCCCTTTGTTGGAATATGGATCAATATTATTTTGTTGGAAGGAGCTTCATTACAACTCTGAAAGACATTACAAATGTCCACAACCACCCTAGCCACATAACTCTCAACAATACTCCCTTCTGGCCAATATCAGTTTCAAACATCACCATTAAAATTAATCATGTACCATTCAAAAGTATACATTCAATTAAAAAAACCAGACCCAACATTTTCACTTCTCTATTAAAATGGACAATAAGATGTACCAAGATATCAAAGAATGAAGAAGGAAAATTCATCTAAAGATGGTACACAATAACAACCAAAACTATATGAAACTTATCAAGATTATCAAGATAAATAGCTTTATTGCCTAGAGTGTTGAAGAAGAAACAAATCCTAGAAATTGAAAACCTTACATGCTTTGAAAGTATAGATCGATAAGCCAAGGGAAATATTTGCTGCATTAGAATGTGACAATCATGAGATTAATACCTAGCATGTTCAATACTTCATTTATACTAATATATGAATATTCAAAGAGTATCCATGTGGTACCTTATGATTAAGCAAGCAATAGAAAAGAAGTTCTTTTCTCCTATCTAGATAATGTGTAAAAAGCATGTGGTAAATATTTTTTTGTTCATTGTTAACTTTTGTTGTAAATTCTTTCCTTATACCATTTTTATGTAGGTCCATTCTAGATTTAATTCCATATTTAGACTAACCTGATACATTCAATATAGTACTAATAATGATATCACAAACATTTCTCTTAGCATGCATGACATCAATACAATGCCTAACTTCCATAGAACTCCAATAAGGAAGATCCCAAATGATTTATCTCTTCTTGAGTAAAGATTTCCCACCCCATGTGGAAATTGTACATTGTAATCTGTTACCAAATGCCATGACAAAGTCTTTTACTTTTTCATAAACAACTTCCTCTGATATAGGTTTAGGGGCACACTATTCCTTAGATGATGCATTAAATGCTTTGTGCAACCTTTTCTAAGGATTCAATTTTGGAAGAAACCTTCGATGAACAAAATATAATGTCTTTCCACCATGTTATATTCGTATTGAATCAATGTTCTCCTCACATATAGGGCATGTTTTGGATCCTTCTAGGATGTATCAAGATGAATCCCCATATACTTGAAAAACATTAATAGTGCAAAACAAAATAGATTGCAAATGAAATTTCTCTATGCATGCATGAAGCATCATAGATCATCAACCTTATCCCAAAGTTACTTTAAGTAATCAATCATTTCTTCAAGAAAAACATCAAAATCATTACCAAGTTGTTTGGGGTTAGATATTAACAAGGACTGCATTACATGCTTATTTTTAATACACAACCAAGGAGGAAGATTATACACAACAATCATAATAGGCCTAATGATATGTTGTGTACTTAATGTGTCATATGGAGTCATCCCATTGATGTAAATCAAAACTCATGGATTGTTGACTTCTTCACAAAATTTATGGTATAATATATCAATTTTCTTCCACTGTGGGTAATTAGATGCATGTCGTAGGATCCCATAATTTTATTCTTTTGCTTTGCATGCTAAGAACAATTGTTTGCATCTATATTATTGGCACACAAGAATTGAAACTGTGGTATTGTAGGTAGATACCACATCGCCTTGGTAGGAGAGACAATTTTGGACTTAACTACTATCATCATATGGTACTTGGACGACCCACATTTTAGAAAATCTTTTATATCAAAATAGTCCTTTTGAAATAATATTAGTCATTCAGGCATGCATGTATCTTCTTAGCCTCCATTCCCATTGGGCACATCATTTTCTTTAATTGTTATGTTGAGATTGGAAGCTCTTTGCCTTCAGGAAGAATTTCTTTCAACAAGGACAATAGAGACGTGAAGCTTTTGTTGCTCCATCTATTTTTAGCCTTTAAAGTATACAATCTCAACACAATGCTCATCTTTGTAAACTTAGTGCAACATAAGTATAATGGTCTCTTAGCATCATGCACAATGTTTTTAAACAAGGAAGGTGGACCAATAAGATTTACCCAAAACTATCTAGCATCACATCTACCATGTCTATGTGAATCATCCATTCACATCTACATCGTCGACAATTTCTTATTCAACACAAATACTACTATCAACATCTACTAAACTTGTAGTAGAATCTCTCCATTCCCATTGCATTCTATATTTCCCTATAGAATCCCATTGCACATGATATGAGTTTTGATTTTGTCAACAATGTCGACTTTCAAGTTGTCACTACAATTCCTACATGGACAACATAACCTCTGTCTAGGTCATGTCTTATGTTCCTCTACAAATCCTATAACTGATCAAGACCAGTAATAAACTCCAGAGTGCAATGATTTGATATGGACATACATAATTGATCCTTTCTATGATCATAGAGAAATACAATATTGAATCATGTGTATAGAGATTAGAATTTAGAGATCGGGGTTTAAAGATTAGGGTTTAGGGTTTAGGGTTTACATATTTGGGTTTGGAGTTTAGGGTTAACAAATTAGGGCTTGTAGTTTAGTGATGAATGTGTACCACCTATCTCATTATTTAACACCTAATCTTGTTAGTAAGTGTATAATGTGTTTCTGATTTTCAAGAATATATCTACTACATTTCTCCACAGGTTCACCAAGTACACTAATGTAGATGGGAATATACCCACCTACACATGTACTTAGAGAACAAAAAGAGAAGTGCGGATAAAGCATCATGGAAACTAAATATACATTACACACTTACATCTAAGTGAGACTAAGTGTTCAAGTGTAGTACCAAAATGGGGAGTATATCTTAGACGATTTTCTAGGCCAATTATATGATTTAGAAATTAGGATTTATATATTAAGGTCTATTTCTATGGCACAAATCTATCAGCCATTTATCAAAATTTATGTCATCATTAATTGGCCTGGGGTTGGTATAAAAAAAAATACTAGACAGAGATAATTTTACATACCAAAAATGCATACTGTTACTAAACATAATATTCAAACTTTGAATGAACAATTCTAAACAATCCAAAATAACAACTATAAATGCATTTTCAAAATTATACATAAACAAACTAAACTAACAACAATTATAGAAAAAAATTAAAAAATAAATAAAACAAAACACCTTAAGTGATAAAAACAAAGATGATTACATAATCAAGCACCTTAAGAACTAATAGTTGTAGTGGTGTTGGCACTCGTAGCAACAACATCAGCGATAGTGATGGTTCAGACACCAGTAGTGTAAGACCCCTGACCTAGGTTTTGGACTAACCATATTTTCATTGGCTTGATGATGTGCATATAACCTTGTTCTAATCATTTGAGATGATCTTAAAGCTTGTGAAGATCTTAACTCTCCAATTTGAGCATGCTTGGATGTTGTTTGTGCCTTGTGTGCTAGTTTGATGCAAATTGCAATCTACACAAAGTTTGGGGTGAATGTGAAATTTGTCACCTCAAGAGTGTTCCTTCTCTTTCTTTACATCATCCATAAGAGAGAGAAAGAATTAGGTTCCTTGTTTGATCCTTGGTTGAGTGGTGGTACCCTTGGTGGTGAGTAGGGTTTTGTGACAAAGTGCAATTTTGCAAAGTATTATGTAATTAATCTATTTCCCCCATTACGTTCACTCATGACCCCCATTTATTCTTATTGGTTACTTGATCAAAGATGATACTCAAATTCGAAATATGAGGACCAATGCAAATTTGATACACATTGTGACACCCTAAATTAGGTTAAAATACCACTTTATCCATAGAAATATGTTCTCCCATATAACTTCATCTTTTAGTTCCCAAAAATTTTCTAAATTTTCTTCACTTATTTGTGAACCTATGGCCCAAAATTCATCTCATTTGAGACATTCCTAAAATTTCCTATGATTTCTTGAAGTTAATGTGTTGAAAACCTATTTATTTGCTGTCACGGAACCGTTATTACCCCAATTCCAATCCTACTGCTTAGACAGTAGAAAGAGGATTGAAGCGCCCGTCCCTAAGTGGCTCGATAGGATCTAACACACTGGCATATACAATAAGAAATAAATAACTCAAAAACTAGATAATTAAAGAACAAACTAACCCAATATGGAGATATACCTGATTTATCTTTATCATCAGAGTGTATGAGTGCGGAAGCGATTTTAGTTTAATATTCCATTGATATTACCTAAAATCAATAAAATCGAGACACAATCATGCAATTGCACGGTACACTATCAAAATCAAGCAAAACAGTTTATAAGAAAATAAGTATACTTGGCATGACTTATATTTCAAAGTATAACAAACGATTTCCAAACATTCAATATCATTCGACAAAAGGTTGTTATTCAACGATTCAATTTTTATTACGAGTTCCCATTATGCTGTAATTCGAGAAGCATGCTTATATATTTTTTGTGACTCTATTATCCCAACGTGATGGGGAAGGTCACTAGGCTCCTTCTCACCATAGGAACATAGGAGGCCAATGTACAAGTCCAAACAGAAGACTAATCATAGGGAACAATAGCTCATCCAAGTAAATAGCCAAGCATACGGTCAAGAGATACATAAAAGTATCTTCAATACAATCAAGGAGGAGTTATATAATATCATACCTTTCACTGAGATTTTGAGTATACATCAACAAGTAATGGGTATACCCTTCGAGTCAGATCCTAAATCACAAGATTGGATCAAGGGTCAAGATCATGATGTTCAGAATATCATATCTCAATATTCAATATTAGGGTTATACTTTTCCTATGACAACCTTAGGGTTGGGTCATTCACTTATAATCAAACCATATTTCAATATGTCCAACATTTCTTCCAGTGTCAAGTATTTCGATTGTGAATGACTTACCTAGGTTTTATAGGATCATATGTTTTAACCCTAGTTTATGATAATTATCCAAGTTATCATCAAATTTCTAAATCATCATCATCATGCTTAGTATAATTGGAATTCAGGATTATATTGATGGTTCAAGAATATACCAAGGTTTTGTAAGATTTAGATCAATATCAAGATTACTCATTATTCGTTATAATCAAGATTGAATCAAATAAATAGATCTAGATCACTAATAATTCACATTCAAGAGTAGATGATTCAAATAGACCGAATCTAGGTTACAAAAATATCATCAGAGTCCAAATATAGGGTTTTCAAGGATTAAACATCATTATTGAGCCATATGACAAATTAAATGAGCACGAATGTATGATCTAGGGATACCAGTGAGCATCATTTAGAATCAGGCTTCAAAAGTATTTTTAAACAATCCATTGGATTTTTCTGATCAAAATGGACTATTTGTTCATCATTTTTGGAGTTATGATGCAATTTCTATGATTTAATCAAGATCTGAGTATTAATTACAATTTCGAGTAGACATGGATATAAATACCTTACTTGTGAAAATGGGGGGGTCGTTGGATGTGCAATGAATCGTCCAGATCGAACCATGTGAGCTAGATGGCTCACTGTTTGGGAGCCCAGTTCAGGCCTTTGATTGGCCGGTTCAATTGGGTTGCTTGATTTCCTTCTCTGGACCCGGTGGTTCACATGGTCTGTCCCCCGTCTATGCAGGCCTTGCGCGAGCCATGAAGGTAGGGCGGCAGGGCTCACCGGAGTGGAGGAGGTCTGGCAGCAGCAGTGGGCGATGGAGACCACGAGTAGGCCGGCCGAGTTTGCTATGGCCCCACAAACTAGATGGGGGAGGAGAGGATCATGGACGCCTGATCTGGGTTTCGCGGTGGCGCCGCACAGCAGTAGGGTTCAGGGATGAAAAAGAAGAGCATTTTGGGCCGACATGGAGTGCGAGGCTCAGATTTGGTCAAAGTGCACTTGTTGCGGACCTTGGGGGGTCCTTTTATAGGGTCGGGAGGTAGGTTTAGGGCTAACAAACTTGGAGCAGTAGCTATGGCTGCCGAAAGGAGAGAGGAGAGTGAGGGCAATGGTGTGGCGGCTGGACAGAGCACAAATGGTGGTAAAATTAGGGTTCGTTGAGTGCCAAACCGTGAGGAGACCATTTTGGCTCGGTTAGAAATTCAAATAGCGGTCAAGAGCGGGAGGTCTCATATCTCGGTCGTCATTACTCCTCCCCACAATCAGTAAGAGGTTGAAGACGAGTCAGTGGCCATGAGATCAGGCCCTGATCTATGCGGGGCTGATCTAAGGGTTGGGGTTCGTCCCCAAGGTGAGCCCTGGATCGCTGACTTGGAAAAAGGCCCAAATAAGAGGCAATTATAAAGGGATTTTGAGAATAAAAACTTCCAAAATTCATAGTAATTAGTAGGAATGTCGAATTGTTCTCAAATTTGGACCACAACTTCACAAAAATGTGGAGGATATATATAAAAAGTTTGAGAAACAATTATGAAGAGTGATGGATCAATTTGTTTATTTGTACAAAGTGATGAATAAATCCAATATCAGGTGTTATAATGTGTATAAAGTTCACATTGTTGACCATATTTTGTATTTGAGTCTCAACTTTGATTGTGATGCCAAGAAAAATAATTTTTGACCATTAATGGATATAATGAGGGCAAAAGTGTAATTACTTTATTATGATGCTAAAATCCACTTTGTCACATCCTTCCCTCCTTAAAAAGGAATTTTGTCCCCAAAATTCAAAATATCCTCAAAAATTGGGATTATTCAACCTAAGTCATTTCCTCATATACTGGGGTATCCTCAAGTATAAAATCAAAATCATGTCCTCAAATTTCAAATTATCCAATAATCATAATTCGGATTCCATGTTCCATATCATAATCAACTTGGTACTAACACCATTTCCTCATCAAGCAATTGAGTATCAAGATCAGCACATATATTGTCCAAAGTCATCATACGAGTCACAAATATGGAAAGCATCATATTGATCACAAATTTTGGAGAGATCATATCTTAGGTCAAATAAATATAGTTTCTTGAATCAAGTGTATAAGGTGACTTCCAATCCCAAAATCTCAGGGTCTTAGCTTCTACATTGGCCTAGGTGGGGTTATACATCCATGATTTGAGATTTCATATTTCAACATTTCAAGACAACATCATATTTTCAATATCATTATTTTGAGCTCAAAATCAATGGGAAGGTCCCACTCTAGTCCCTATGAGAGCTAAACCCTAAGTCATAAATCGAGAGAGTCAATATAGTCATCATTTCAAAATTTTAAGATTTGGGATTTGGAAGTCATTAGTCATATATCTCAATGTCCAAATAGTGTGGTCATAGGATTTGTATCATTATTGATCTTGATAATCGTGAGTCACATTATTATATATCAATATCAAGAGTCGAGATTTTCGGACATCAAAAGTCATAGGTCCAAAATTTTGAAGCTAGGGTTTAGATTCCTATTTAGACCATAGGGGAGATAAGTCATCTATAATCAATTTTGAGCAACAATATTCAAGCAATATTCAAGCAACATATCAAGATTTCATTGTATTCAAGGTTGATGAATGATCTAGACCTAGGTCTATCAAGGAAGTCAACCACAAGCTATAGTCAATATTGCCATATGTCAAAGTCATTATTAAATCAATATTTAAGATCGAGTATCAACCATCGATTTAACTTATTAGGCTTAGGTCAACTAGTGAAAATAAGGTGAAAGGGGATACCTTTCCAAACTCTAAATAATCAATAGGATGAAAACTTAGAGGTAGTCATAATAGGGATGTGACCTAGGTTAGGGGAGTCATGAGTCAACTACCACCCTAATCTGACACATTACCAACATTAGTCATTATCAACTGAGCTTATTCAAATAGGGAGAGTATCAAATATTAAATTATATTCCATAATGTCATGAGATCAAAAATTCAAGATCAATGTTTTACAAAGTCAAGTTAATGTTTGTATTCCTTTCCTTTCATGATCAAGGTAGTGATATCATTGGGAATTTAGTGCATGATAGTTCAAAATCTAGGTCCACAATCATCATATCAAAATCGAGATTGCAAAAGGCATCAATAGTCAATAGGAAAATTGCTTTTTGCATCATATGTCTTACATCTTAATTTTGTGAGTCTTAGGCTTAGTAACTTGATAGCATGGTCAAGATATGTAAAAAAATAGGATACAAGATTTCTTAACTATGTTTGAGGTTTAATCAACAATAGGGCAACATGGGTTTAATCAAATAGGGACCTTATCAACAATAAGGTATAAGGTATAAGTCATCCTTATTTCACCAAATCAAGATTTACCTCAACATAGGAAGCATACAGTCAAATTTTAGTTAAATTGAGTGTTCATGATATTAGGGGTCATACATGAGTACTTTATTCCAAGATTCATGGATCAAAAATGAGTTTCCAAATTCTGACCATGGTATCAACTTTCAAGATTTCGTAATATTTACTTTTCCCATTCTTAAGCTACCCATAATCGAGACATCATGTGGTAAAAGGTCACAAGAAAAGGACCACATGAGGGGATGAGAAGACTACCTAATCTTCATCTACATGGGTGGCTTAGGATTGTCCTTAAAGAAGAGATGAGATGTTAGAAGACTCTCTAGGTTTTCACAAGAGACCTTTAGGTCCAGTTCTGGATCAATAGATGTCAGGTAGAGCGGGGGATCTCAGCCACCGTGAAGACGTATAGGAGAAATTATGTCAGGACCCCGAGCCTAGACACCTCAATTTTCACCATTATGGACTTTAGGGTTACTTGGGTGTAGGAGACTTGAGAAATTATTTACTTAAAGTATATGAGAGTGTGTAAGCTCAGATACCAACTGTCACAGAACCGTTATTACCCCAATCCCAATCCTACTTCTTAGATAGTAGAAAGAGGATTGAAGTGCCCATCCCTGAGTTGCCCGATAGGATCTAACACACTGGCATGCACAATAAGAAATAAATAACTAAAAAACTGGATAATTAAAGAACAAACTAACCCAATATGGAGATATACCCGATTTATCTTTGTCATCAGAGTGTATGAGTGTGGAACCAATTTTATTTTAATATTTCATTGGTATTACCTAAAATCAATAAAATCGAGACACAATCATGCAATTGCACGGTACGCTATCAAAATCAAGCAAAACAGTTTATAAGAAAATAAGTATACTTGGCAGGAATTATATTTCAAAGTATAACAAACGATTTCCAAACATTCAATATCATTTGACAAAAGGTTGTTATTCAACGATTCAATTTTTATTACGAGTTCCCATTATGCTATAATTCGAGAAGCATGCTTATATATTTTTGTGTGACTCTATTACCCCAACACGATGGGGAAGGTCACTAGGCTCCTTCTCACCATAGGAACATAGGAGGCCAATGTACAAGTCCAAACAGAAGACTAATCATAGGGAACAATAGCTCATCCAAGTAAATAGCCAAGCATACGGTCTAGAGATACATAAAAGTATCTTCAATACAATCAAGGAGGAGTTATATAATAGTGTACCTTTCACTGAGATTTTGAGTATAAATCAACAAGTAATGGGTATACCCTTCGAGTCAGATCCTAAATCACAAGATTGGATCAAGGGTCAAGATCATGATGTTCAGAATATCATATTTCAATAATCAATATTAGGGTTATACTTTTCCTATGACAACCTTAGGGTTGGGTCATTCACTTATAATCAAACCATATTTAAATATGTCCAACATTTCTTCCAGTGTCAAGTATTTCGATTGTGAATGACTTACCTAGGTTTTATAGGATCATATGTTTTAACCCTAGTTTATGATCATTATCCAAGTTATCATCAAATTTCTAAATCATCATCATCATACTTAGTATAATTGGAATTCAGGATTATATTGATGGTTCAAGAATATACCAAGGTTTTGCAAGATTTAGATCAATATCAAGATTACTCATTATTCATTGTAATCAAGATTGAATCAAATAAATAGATCTAGATCACTAATAATTCAAATTCAAGAGTTGATGATTCAAATAGACCAGATCTAAGTTACAAAAATATCATCAGAGTCCAAATATAGGGTATTCAAGGATTAAACGTCATTATTGAGTCATATGAAAAATTAAATGAGAAAGAGTGTATGATCTAAGGATACCCGTGAGCATCATTTAGAATCAGGCTTCAAAAGTATTTTTAAAATATCCATTGGATTTTTCTGATCAAAATGGACTATTTGTTCATCATTTTTGGAGTTATGATGCAATTTCTATGATTTAATCAAGACATGAGTATTAATTGCAATTTCGAGTAGACATGGATATAAATACCTTACTTGTGAAAATGGGGGGGGGGCGTTGGATGTGCAATGAATCGTCCAGATCGAACCATGTGAGCTAGACGGCTTACTGTTTGGGAGCCCGGTTCAGGCCTTTGATTGTCCAGTTCAATTGGGTTGCTTAATTTCCTTCTCTGGACCTAGTGGTTCACATGGTTTGTCCCCCGTCTATGCAGGACTTGCATGAGCCATGAAGGTAGGGCGGCAGGGCTCGCCGGAGTGGAGGAGGTCCAGGAGCAGCAGTGGGTGAGGGAGGCCACCAGTAGGCCGGCCGAGTTTGCTACGACCCACGAACTGGATGGGGGCCATAGAATAGGGAAAGGAGGCGAGGAGCATGGATGCCCGATCTGGGCTTCGCGGTGGCGCCGCATAGTAGCAGGGGGTCGGGGATGCAAAAGTAGAGCGTTTTAGGCCGACATAGATTGTGAGGCTCAGATCTGATCAAAGTGCACTTGCTGCGGACCTTGGGGGGTTCCTTTTATAGGGTCGGGATATAGGTTTAGGGCTAACAAACTTGGAGCAGCAGCTATGGCCGCCGAAAGGAGAGAGGAGAGTGAGGGCAATGGCGTGGCAGCTGGACAGAGCACAAATGGTGGTAAAATTAGGGTTCTTTGAGTGCCAAACCGTGAGGAGACCATTTTGGCTCGATTAGAAATTCAAATAGCGGTAAAGAGAGGGAGGTCTCATATCTCGGTCGTCATTACTCCTCCCCGCAATCAGTGGGAGGTTGAAGACGAGTCAGTGTCCATGAGATCAGGCCCTGATCCGTGCGGGGCTGATCTAAGGGATGGGGTTCGTCCCCAAGGTGAGCCCTGGATCGCTGACTTGGAAAAAGGCCCAAATAAGAGGCAATTATAAAGGGATTTTGAGAACAAAAACTTCCGAAATTCATAGTAATTAGTTGGAATGTCGAATTGTTCTCAAATTTGGACCACAACTTCACAAAAATGTGGAAGATATATATATAAAGTTTGAGAACCAATTATGAAGTTTGATGGATCAATTTGTTTATTTTTACAAAGTGATGAACAAATCCAATATTAGGTGTTATAATGTGTATAAAGTTCACATTGTTGACCATATTTTGTATTTGAGTCTCAACTTTGATTATGATGCCAAGAAAAATAATTTTGGACCATTAATGGATATAATGAGGGAAAAAGTGTAATTACTTTATTATAATGCTAAAATCCACTTTGTCACATCCTTCCCTCCTTAAAAAGGAATTTTGTCCCCAAAATTCAAAAATATCCTAAAGAAATTGTGATTATTCAAGCTAAGTCATTTCCTCATATACTGGGGTATCCTCAAGTATAAAATAAAAATCATGTCCTCAAATTTCAAAAAATCCAATAATCATAATTGGGATTCCATGTTCCTTATCATAATCAACTTGGTACTAACACCATTTCCTCATCAAGCAATTGAGTATCAAGATCAGCACATATATTGTCCAAAGTCATCATATGAGTCACAAAGATGGAAAGCATCATATTGATCACAAATTTTGGAGAGATCATATCTTAGGTCAAACAAATATAGTTTCTTGAATAAAGTGTATAAGGTGACTTCTAATCCCAAAATCTCAGGGTCTTAGCTTCTACATTGGCCTAGGTGGGGTTATACATCCATGATTTGAGATTTCATATTTCAACATTTCAAGACAACATCATATTTTCAATATCATTATTTTGAGCTCAAAATCAATGGGAAGGTCCCACTCTAGTCCCTATGAGAGCTAAACCCTAAGTCATAAATCGAGAGAGTCAATATAGTCATCATTTCAAAATTTCAAGATTTGGGATTTGGAAGTCATTAGTCATATATCTCAATGTCCAAATAGTGTGGTCATAGGATTTGTATCATTATTTATATTGATAATCGTGAGTCACATTATTATATATCAGCATCAAGAGTCGAGATTTTCGGACATCAAAATTCATAGGTCCAAAATTTTGAAGCTAGGGTTTAGATTCCTATTTATACCATAGGGGAGATTAGTCATCTATACTCAATTTCAAGCAACAATATTCAAGCAATATTCAAGAAACATATCAAGATTTCATTGTATTCAAGGTTGATGAATGATCTAGACCTAGGTCTATCAAGGAAGTCAACCACAAGCTATAGTCAATATTTCGATATGTCAAAGTCATTATTAAATCAATATTTAAGATCGAGTATCAACCATCGGTTTAACTTATTAGGCTTAGGTCAACCAGTCAAAATAAGGTGAAAGGGGATACCTTTCCAAACTCTAAATAATTAATAGGATGAAAACTTAGAGGTAGTCATAATAGGGATGTGACCTAGGTTAGGGGAGTCATGAGTCAACTACCACCCTAATCTGGAACATTACCAACATTAGTCATTATCAACTGAGCTTATTCAAATAGGGAGAGTATCAAATATTAAATTATATTCCATAATGTCATGAGATCAAAAATTCAAGATCAATGTTTTACAAAGTCAAGTTAATGTTTGTATTCCTTTCCTTTCATGATCAAGGTAGTGATATCATTGGGAATTTAGTGCATGATAGTTCAAAATCTAGGTCCAAAATCATCATATCAAAATCGAGATTGCAAAAGGCATCAATAGTCAATAGGAAAATTGCTTTTTGCATCATATGTCTTACATCTAAATATTGTGAGTCTTAGGCTTAGTAGCTTGATAGCATGGTCAAGATATGTAAAAAAAATAGGATACGAGATTGCTTAACTATGTTTGAGGTTTAATCAACAATAGGGCAACATGGGTTTAATCAAATAGGGACCTTATCAACAATAAGGTATAAGGTATAAGTCATCCTTATTTCACCAAATCAAGATTTACCTCAACATAGGAAGCATACAGTCAAATTTTAGTTAAATTGAGTGTTCATGATATTAGGGGTCATACATGAGTACTTTATTCCAAGATTCATGGATCAAAAATGAGTTTCTGAATTATGATCATGGTATCAACTTTCAAGATTTAACAATATTTACTTTTCCCATTCTTAAGCTACCCATAATCGAGACATCATGTGGTAAAAGGTCATAAGAAAAGGACCACATGAGGGGATGAGAAGACTACCTAATCTTCATCTACATGGGTGGCTTAGGATTGTACTTAAAGAAGAGATGAGATGCTAGAAGACTCTCTAGGTTTTCACAAGAGACCTTTAGGTCCAATTCTGGATCAATAGAGGCCAAGTAGAGTGGGGGATCTCAGCCACCGTGAAGACGGATAGGAGAAATTATGTCAGGACCCCGAGCCTAGACACCTCAATTTTCACCATTATGCACTTTAGGGTTTCTTGGGTGTAGGAGACTTGAGAAAATATTTAATTAAAGTATATGAGAGTGTGTAAGCTCTTATACCAACTATCACAGAACCGTTATTACCCCAATCCCAATCCTACTACTTAGAAAGTAGAAAGAGGATTGAAGAACCCGTCCCTGAGTGGCATGATAGGATCTAACACGCTGGCATATACAATAAGAAATAGATAACTCAAAAACTTGATAATTATAGAACAAACTAACCCAATATGGAGATATACCCGATTTATCTTTGTCATCAGAGTGTATGAGTGCGGAAGCGATTTTATTTTAATATTCCATTGGTATTACCTAAAATCAATAAAATCGGGACACAATCATGCTATTGCACGGTTTGCTATCAAAATCAAGCAAAACAGTTTATAAGAAAATAAGTATACTTGGCAAGAATTATATTTCAAAGTATAACAAATGATTTCCAAACATTCAATATCATTCGACAAAAGGTTGTTATTCAACAATTCAGTTTTTATTATGAGTTCCCATTATGCTATAATTCGAGAAGCATGCTTATATATTTTTGTGTGACTCTATTACCCCAACGCGATGGGGAAGGTCACTAGGCTCCTTCTCACCATAGGAACATAGGAGGCCAATGTAAAAGTCCAAACAGAAGACTAATCATAGGGAACAATAGCTCATCCAAGTAAATAGCTAAGCATACAGTCAAGAGATACATAAAAGTATCTTCAATACTGTGACAACCTGACTTTCTCTCACCTTGATTATGTTCACCCTATCTCTTTTGTAAACCATATCACTCAATAGAACTTCAGTATCATGAATTCAATATATTGAGGACCTACTTTTGATCACTTTATGCTTGATTCTCACATTTGTAACATTTTGCTCATAGACCTAAGTTTCAAGCTCACAATATATCATGCTCTTGCAAACAAGTTTGAACCTATTCAAAGTGATACTCTTGATTATTAATATATTCTGTGATGAAGAGCTTTCAACTCTGAACCCAATGGTGCAAGAATCACCCCAAACAGACCTTTGATGTGCTAGTTATGCTAGGTTGAAGTTGCCCTTTTTGTGTCCCTTTCATAGTGGGCTTTAACTGTTGGGTCTACCCATCCACGGGCCCAACCAGTGCGTGGACCAATAGCCTGGCTGTCTCCAACTCCTTTCCCTTCCGGTTTGGAAAGGAAAACGCACGCACAGACTCCTCCTCCTCAAGACTTGCCAGATCGGGAAGGTGACCATGAGACGGTGTTTAGGACCCCGAAACCCTAGCCTCTTGCTCTCCTTATAAGTAGACTCTTATATGCCCTTGCTCCTTTCCCTCCTCCATCTTCACCCATGATCCCTCTCCCCTCTCTTCTCATGGCCAGACACTCTATCCAGAGTGCTACCGCAACCAACGAACACCTGCTACGCGTACCTCCAGGGCGCCGTCGGCCCTCAGCGTCACCTTCACCCGCTTGGTCTCCTCTCCGAGCTAGGGTTGGCCGCCAACACTTCTACACTCCGCCAACACTCTTGATCCAGACCCTGGATGACTGGCACCACCATGGAGGCGCGCCTGTCATTCCTCCTACCGCCGCCAGCTAGGAACTCTTGGGAGGTCGCCCACACAACCCCACCCTCTCGGCGAGTGCGAGAAAGGAGTGTGGCGGCGTGCCCTGCTCCGATCACCTCAACGCTGCCTTGAGCGGCTGGTGCGGAGGCCTTTGGGTCAGCCGAAGAAGGGAGATGAGGAAGCTCTGTTCCTCCCCTGTTCTGACGCACGAATAGGGGACCTTCGTGCGGCTGGACACGCTAAGAGAGGGAGAGATCCAGGACCTTTCGATCCGACATCAACGGTCAAGCCAGCACCCAAAAGGCATCAACCGCCACCACCCTCAACCTCGTTTGGAGCGGCTGTCAGCGACAGTGGATCGAACGTGAGTGTGTGAGTGAAGAATTGAATGTGGCCACCCGATCTCGCAGCAACGGCTGTGATCGTCTACATAATCATGGTAACACCATCAATCAGAATCCATTTAGTTTCGGTGTAGAATTTACAAAAATCATAACTTCCTCATTTTAAGGCCAAATATAGCAAAATTATATATCAAATTGATCCTCTCGAAAAGATCTACAACATGAGAATGGTTTTAGACCCTGAATATTCTTCTAAATCTCTAATAATGCTAGATATGTGATCTTTGACTTCTTTGACCATGCTTAATGCATAATTATGATGAATCTTGAATATTTGATGTATACCTACCCTCCTAACCCTAAAGTCAATAAATTTTGTACATATTGAGTTAAATGGGAGTCATCATCATCCCTATTTCTTACACAATACTCTAGTAGTATATATATACTAGTGTCGAGATTCTAATGATGTTCCCTGCCCTAAATTGATAATCTAGCTACTTAATGATGAAATAATATCTAATCAACCCCAAAGAAGTAATATATATCTCTTCTTGACCTTAATATCATCCCCTAGAATACTCCTTGCTATGGTTGTTTCTTCTGACATCTAATGCATGTATATGCCCCTATTATGTGAATGTTTGATTATACTTTGAACCAATGTTGGGTTGACCTAACCTATGCATGTCCCTATGTCTTTATGTTGCTGATCTTGACCATCCTTGATGCTTGGTCCCCTTGAGTTGATAAAATTTGACCTTGATTACTCTATTATGAGTCCTTGATCCCTTAATGTACTAAGGAACTTGAACCTTGAAATGGTCATATGTAATCTGTGGAACCTTAGAATGATATGAAACTCGACCCACACCATCATGGTGCCCTCTAAATCAGTATAAGATCACCTATTGACCTAATAAGAAACTTGGAACCCATCTTGGCCAAAACCCTAAAATGCATCTAATTAGGGTTAATGATAAGAATCTAATGCATATATGTAATCTTGTTCTTAATCAGGTTTGGCATGAGGCTAGATGGTGAAGGATATGTTAGGTTATGAATCTCTGAATCAGGTATGGGCCTTATCTAGTTATATGACTATCACTTTCTTGCTTGAAAAGACATATATTGTATGATTGTTTGTCTATTTGCTCAAATATTGCCATGTACTATTGCTATGTCATACTCGATGTTTGTCTCGTCAGTTTTATAACTTGAACACATATATGTATAAAAATCCATTATAATATTGTTGATAAAGGGCTCTTGGTTACGACCTTGAGGTCCCTCTCGTATAAAAGGGGTTAGCTAAGCTTGAGCACCCTTACGGACCCTTCCGACGGGAAGATGGTCAAAGGCCTTCAACATTGTTTGATATTGTTGGTATAATGGAGTGAAATGACATAAAATATGATTTCGCATTTGTTAAACAATTAACTTGTTTATTCTTGTTCGTTTAGTCTTGAAATCTTTTCAAAATTATGCAAAACTTATATATATATGTATCTTTCTGCCCCATACTCAACACCTCGTGTGTTGACCCATTTCTCGTATGTTGTTTTTAGGTTCAGAGATGGCTAGAAGGTTGAAGGGCTTGGTGAGCTATACTAGGTGTACTTGTTGTAAGATCCAGATATAGTATACATGAGCATATTTGTACAAAGTGACTCTCGAAACATGTAATTCAAATCATGTAATATAATGATGTTTCTTAATATATCTTGTGGATTGTTGAGATTATGTTGGTGCCTTTATCTTGTTATCTGTTCATGTGTGCTAAGCTTTACGCTTCCGCATATCACCTTTGATATTTGTTTGGTTCATGGGACTGGGATTCCGGTTCCGTGACAGATGGTATCAGAGCATGAACAATAACTACACCAAACATTGCTCACATGAAACACAAACTAAACTCACCCTACATCTCAACCTTAGAAACTTAATGAAATATCCTTGTGGATTAGGTTGACTTAGCCTCTAGGTTAGAGCCTAGATGTTCTAGAACTAGGTGTAGACTTGTGTAAGTTACCTCCCTAGACATGATTCGCGACATGTGCTTAGGATGTCTACACAAGTGTGCACCATGTTCTTGCTAGTTCTCTAGGTGTCATGATATTAGACTGCCTAATGAGTGTGGTAACTCATTTTGGTTTTGGTTTTATTCGGATGGAGTATGGTGGTTTTCATCGCCTGTTTAAACGTTGGAGAAAACATATTTCAAGTATTATTATATGTACATATGAAAAATGTTACCACACACAGAAAGGTAGTGAGTTTCCATGCAACCTAGGAGAAAGAGATGTAACATCAAGTCTAGATGAGAGAGTTTAGATGATAGTGATAGTCTCTAGAGTTGTTTAGAGCCATGATATAGGTTAGACATGTGAGTAACCTAGAGACCTAAGATGATGATTATGATATTGATGATGATGTTGATGTTTTATAAGACCCAAGATGTTTGAGGAAGGTTAAGTATGTTTGATGATATGAGATAAGTTTGACCATGCAACCCTAGCTAAACCTAGCACCTTATATGATACATACCACTTAATTGATGTGCTAAACATAGCTAGTGGGTTGACATGCTTGCTTGTACCTAGTCTTGTATGTGTGGAGATATGATATATATTTCGAGACCAACACGGACCTCAATCTCTTTGCAAAGGAAGACCTCTAGCATGGGATATATGAATAGGGTGACCTGTTGATATGATTTGACCCATATCGGAAGAAGGTGAGAGTACCTAAACTCCAAATATTTGAAATGTTGAATAATATGAATGATGAAATGCTTGATGATGAGTCCCTAGCTAGAATACTTCTAAGTATATGAGTTGAGTGACCTAGTGGACAGTTTCCTTGAAAATGTTGAACCCTATATGTCCTATGAAAATATCTAACCCTAGAGAAAGAGGCAATTGAAAATTTGATGCTTGATGTATATAGGTGAGGGAGATGTCCCAAGACCTAAGATGATGTATATGATGTATGATATCCATGATGAGCCTCATACTCGGGTTATAGTTGTATATAAAGGAATCTAGTGGTTACCCTTGTTTCTGGAAAGATGGGTAGAATTTTTTTTTTTTGCTAAAGGTTGAAAGTTGTGAGTAGCATGTTTTGCCATGACAGATATATGTCTTAGTCTGAGTGTCCTGAGCTTATGGAGCTCCTTTGAGATACAAGTGAGATGACTATGAAAGCTCGATAGTGATAATATTGTTGTTTCTTGAGGTAAAGCATGACGTATGAAAAATATCTCACTTATGTTTAAAAACTTGATATATGCCCAATAAGGCCCGCTCATACGCTTGACCTAGTATGAAATCATAATATACATGAAATATGTAGCTTTGAAATCATGAACTTGATATGATAATGTCTAGAGATCTCAGCTTGAATAAACATGATGAATAAATTGTTTAATTTTAGATTCTAAATGAAAAGGAGGAACATAATTAATTAGAATTGGTAGAAATTTTGGGGAAAAGCAAAAACATGCATGAAATCTACAGTAGAGATGAGTACACCCTTGATGAGGATAACCTAGTGTGCATCCATCATGCGAAATGCGTTGATAACCATGGTTGGATACCTAGACTCGATGGATATTGCCTTTGACTCTTGACTATGATCTTTGGCTAAATTTTGAGGACGAAATTTCTTGTAAGGAGGGAAGGATGTGACAACCTGACTTTCTCTCACCTTGATTATGTTCACCCTATCTCTTTTGTAAACCATATCACTCAATAGAACTTTAGTATCATGAATTCAATATATTGAGGACCTACTTTTGATCACTTTATGCTTGATTCTCACATTTGTAACATTTTGCTCATAGACCTAAGTTTCAAGCTCACAATATATCATGCTCTTGCAAACAAGTTTGAACCTATTCAAAGTGATACTCTTGATTATTAATATATTCCGTGATGAAGAGCTTTCAACTCTGAACCCAATGGTGCAAGAATCACCCCAAACAGACCTTTGATGTGCTAGTTATGCTAGGTTGAAGTTGCCTTTTTTTGTGTCCCTTTCATAGTGGGCTTTAACTGTTGGGTCTACCCATCCACGGGCGCAACCAGTGCGTGGACCAATAGCCTGGCTGTCTCCAACTCCTTTCCCTTCCGGTTTGGAAAGGAAAACGCACGCACAGACTCCTCCTCCTCAAGACTTGCCAGATCGGGAAGGTGACCATGAGACGGTGTTTAGGATTCCGAAACCCTAGCCTCCTTCTCTCCTTATAATTAGACTCTTATATGCCCTTGCTCCTTTCCCTCCTGCATCTTCACCCATGATCCCTCTCCCCTCTCTTCTCACGGCCAGACACTCTATCCAGAGTGCTACCGCAACCAAAGAACACCTGCTACGCGTACCTCCAGGGCGCCGTCGGCCCTCAGCGTCACCTTCACCCGCTTGGTCTCCTCTCCGAGCTAGGGTTGTCCGCCAACACTTCTACACTCCGCCAACACTCTTGATCCAGACCCTGGATGACTGGCGCCACCATGGAGGTGCGCCTGTCATTCCTCCTACCGCCGCCAGCTAGGAACTCTTGGGAGGTCGCCCACACAACCCCACCCTCTCGGCGAGTGCGAGAAAGGAGTGCGGTGGCGTGCCCTGCTCCGATCACCTCAACGCTGCCTTGAGCGGCTGGTGCGGAGGCCTTTGGGTCAGCCGAAGAAGGGAGATGAGGAAGCTCTGTTCCTCCCCTGTTCTGACGCATGAACAGGGGACCTTCGTGCGGCTGGACACGCTAAGAGAGGGAGAGATCCAGGACCTTTCGATCCGACATCAACGGTCAAGCCAGCACCCTGAAGGCACCAACCACCACCGCCCTCAACCTCGTTTGGAGCGGTTGTCAGCGACAGTGGATCGAACGTGAGTGTGTGAGTGAAGAATTGAATGTGGCTGCCCGATCTCGCAGCAACGGCTGTGATCTTCTACATAATCATGGTAACGCCATCAATCAGAATCCATATAGTTTCGGTGTAGAATTTACAAAAATCATAACTTCTTCATTTTAAGGCCAAATATAGCAAAATTATATATCAAATTGATCCTCTCGAAAAGATCTACAACATGAGAATGGTTTTAGACCCTGAATATTCTTATAAATCTCTAATAATGCTAGATATGTGATCTTTGACTTCTTTGACCATGCTTAATGCATAATTATGATGAATCTTGAATATTTGATGTATACCTACCCTCCTAACCCTAAAGTCAATAAATTTTGTACATATGGAGTTAAATGGGAGTCATCATCATCCCTATTTCTTACACAATACTCTAGTAGTATATATATACTAGTGTCGAGATTCTAATGATGTACCCTGCTCTAAATTGATAATCTAGCTACTTAATGATGAAATAATATCTAATCAACCTCAAAGAAGTAATATATATCTCTACTTGACCTTAATATCATCCCCTAGAATCCTCCTTGCTATGGTTGTTTCTTCTGACATCTAATGCATGTATATGCCCCTATTATGTGAATGTTTGATTATACTTTGAACCAATGTTGGGTTGACCTAACCTATGCATGTCCCTATGTCTTTATGTTGCTGATCTTGACCATCCTTGATGCTTGGTCCCCTTGAGTTGATAAACTTTGACCTTGATTACTCTATTATGAGTCCTTGATCCCTTAATGTACTAAGGAACTTGAACCTTGAAATGGTCATATGTAATCTGTGGAACCTTAGAATGATATGAAACTCGACTCACACCATCATGGTGCCTTCTAAATCAGTATAAGATCACCTATTGACCTAATAAGCAACTTGGAACCCATCTTGGCCAAAACCCTAAAATGCATCTAATTAGGGTTAATGATAAGAATCTAATGCATATATGTAATCTTATTCTTAATCAGGTTTGGCATGAGGCTAGATGGTGAAGGATATGTTAGGTTATGAATCTCTGAATCAGGTATGGGCCTTATCTAGTTATATGACTATCACTTTCTTGCTTGAAAAGACATATATTGTATGATTGTTTGTCTATTTGCTCAAATATTGCCATGTACTATTGCTATGTCATACTCGATGCTTGTCTTGTCAGTTTTATAACTTGAACACATATATGTATAAAACTCCATTATAATATTGTTGATAAAGGTCTCTTGGTTATGACCTTGAGGTCCCTCTCGTATAAAAGGGGTTAGCTAAGCTTGAGCACCCTTACGGACCCTTCCGACGGGAAGATGGTCAAAGGACTTAAACATTGTTTGATATTGTTGGTATAATGGAGTGAAATGACATAAAATATGATTTCGCATTTGTTAAACAATTAACTTGTTTATTCTTGTTCATTTAGTCTTGAAATCTTTTCAAAATTATGCAAAACTTATATATATGTGTATCTTTCTGCCCCATACTCAACACCTCGTTTGTTGACCCATTTCTCGTATGTTGTTTTTAGGTTCAGAGATGGCTAGAAGGTTGAAGGGCTTGGTGAGCTATGCTAGGTGTACTTGTTGTAAGATCCAGATATAGTATACATGAGCATACTTGTACAAAGTGACTCTCGAAACATGTAATTCAAATCATGTAATATAATGATGTTTCTTAATATATCTTGTGGATTGTTGAGATTATGTTGGTGCCTTTATCTTGTTATCTGTTCATGTGTGCTAAGCTTTACGCTTCCGCATATCACCTTTGATATTTGTTTGGTTCATGGGACTGGGATTCCGGTTCCGTGACAAATACAATCAAGGAGGAGTTATATAATAGCGTACCTTTCACTGAGATTTTGAGTATAAATCAACAAGTAATGGGTATACCCTTCGAGTCAGATCCTAAATCACAAGATTGGATCAAGGGTCAAAATCATGATGTTCAGAATATCATATTTCAATATTCAATATTAGGGTTATACTTTTCCTATGACAACCTTAGGGTTGGGTCATTCACTTATAATCAAACCATATTTCAATATGTCCAACATTTCTTCCAGTGTCAAGTATTTTGATTGTGAATGACTTACCTAGGTTTTATAGGATCATATGTTTTAACCCTAGTTTATGATCATTATCCAAGTTTTCATCACATTTCTAAATCATCGTCATCATACTTAGTATAATTGGAATTCAGGATTATATTGATGGTTCAAGAATATACCAAGGTTTTGCAAGATTTAGATCAATATCAAGATTACTCATTATTTGTTATAATCAAGATTGAATCAAATAAATAGATCTAGATCGCTAATAATTCACATTCAAGAGTAGATGATTCAAATAGACCAGATCTAGGTTACAAAAATATCATCAGAGTCCAAATATAGGGTTTTCAAGGATGAAACGTCATTATTGAGCCATATGACAAATTAAATGAGCAAGAGTGTATGATCTAGGGATACCAGTGAGAATCATTTAGAGTCAGGCTTCAAAAGTCTTTTTAAACAATCCATTGGATTTTTCTGATCAAAATGGACTATTTGTTCATTATTTTTGGAGTTATGATGCAATTTCTATGATTTAATCAAGATCTGAGTATTAATTGCAATTTCGAGTAGACATTGATATAAATACCTTACTTAAGAAAAATGGGGGGCCGTTGGATGTGCAATGATTCGTCCAGATCGAACCATGTGAGCTAGACGGCTCACTTTTTGGGAGCCTGGTTCAGGCCTTTGATTGGCCGGTTCAATTGGGTTGCTTGATTTCCTTCTCTGGACCTGGTGGTTCACAGGGTCTGTCCCCCGTCTATGCAGGCCTTGCGTGAGCCATGAAGGTAGGGCGGCAGGGCTTGCCAGAGTGGAGGAGGTCCGGGAGCAGTAGTGGGTGAGGGAGGCCACGAGTAGGCCGACCGAGTTTGCTATGGCCCCACGAACTGGATGGGGGCCATAGAATAGGGAAAGGAGGCGAGGAGCATGGACACCTGATCTAGGCTTCGCGGTGGCGCCGCACAGTAGCAGGGGGTCGGGGATGCAAAATCAGAGCATTTGGGGCCGACATGGAGTGCGAGGCTCAGATCTGATCAAAGTGCATTTGTTGCGGACCTTCTGGGGTCCTTTTATAGGGTCGGGAGGTAGGTTTAGGGCTAACGAACTTGGAGCAGCAGCTATGGCTGCCGAAAGGAGAGAGGATAGTGAGGGCAATGGTGTGGCGGCTAGATATAGCACAAATGGTGGTAAAATTAGGGTTCGTTGAGCGCCAAACCGCGAGGAGACCATTTTGGCTCGATTAGACATTCAAATAGCAGTCAAGAGCGGGATGTCTCATATCTCGGTCGTCATTACTCCTCCCTGCAATCAGCGGGAGGTTGAAGATGATTCAGTGGCTGTGAGATCAGGCCCTTATCCGTGTGGGGCTGATCTAAGGGCTGGGGTTTGTCCCCAAGGTGAGCCGTGGATCGCTGACTTGGAAAAAGTCCCAAATAAGAGGCAATTATAAAGGGATTTTGAGAACAAAAAATTCCAAAATTCATTGTAATTAGTAGGAATGTTGAATTGTTCTACACAACTTCAAAAAAATGTGGAGGATATATATAAAAAGTTTGAGAACAAATTATGAAGTTTGATGGATCAATTCGTTTATTTGTACAAAGTGATGAATAAATCCAATATCAGGTGTTATAATGTGTATAAAGTTCACATTGTTGACCATATTTTGTATTTGAGTCTCAACTTTGATTATGATGCCAAGAAAAATAAGTTTGGACCATTAATGGATATAATGAGGGCAAAAGTGTAATTACTTTATTATAATGCTAAAATCCACTTTGTCACATTTGCCTTTTATTTTGACTTTTCCAAGTCATCAATCCGTTGTAAAGGGAGGGGGTGAATCCCAACCCTTGCATCTAGCCCTTACAGATCTTGGCCCAATCTAAAGGACAACCCATCATTGCTTACCTCCCACAATCAATGGGGAAAGGATTTGGAGATCGAAAGTGCAATTTGACTTGACAGAACCGTAATTCAAAATTTTGATCACATAGAAATCTTGGCCTCATGATTTTGCACCCACTTAGCATTTAATTAACTTCGAATGGTCATGTTTCATCATAAAATGAGATATTTCTCTCTCTGCCACCATTTTGAGCATTGTGGCCATGCAAAACCCTAAAACCAAGCCCCAATCAATTATTAATACACTACCCTTGACTTCATCGCTCACCCACGATCACAAACAACACACTGGATCCCACTATACCTCTCTATCTTTCTCTCTCTCTCTCTCTTTCATTTACCTCTTCACTCCAGCTGCCTCTCTACCGTAGTGCCACCGTCCTATGTGCATGCCTGTGTGGGCATGGTGACCAATCATGATCGCTAGATGACGGTCAATGTTTGACCACAACCCAAGATCGATGGCCAGATCACACCTGCATAGTCACCCTCTTACACAAGTTCTCAAGCTTAGGCTCCCCCTCAACCATGTGATCATCGTGCCGGTCAAGGTTGACCCGAAATCCGATGTCTATAGAATTTTCCTTTCCTCTCTTCTTCTTGGCATTATCTCTCTCTCTCTGTTCAATATTCATATTAATTACGTGATCATGTAAAGATGATATCTTTCAATTCCTAAATCCAAACATTATGAATAAATAGTCAATTTCGATCAGAAAAATCTAATGAATTGTTTAAAATTTCTTGAAAAGCCTATTTATTTATGGATTTCGTGGATATCCCTAGTTTTTACCTCTTGCTTATATAATTTGTCTAATGATTCAATAATGGTGATTAATCTTTGGAAACCCCAATTTTTTGACCCTAATGAATATATTGAGACACTAAATCAGGGCTTGATTAAGAATATAGATCTAACTTTGTTGGTTCATCCACTCTTGAATGTCTATCAGGTACACTGAAATAATGATTATCGTAATGTTGATCTACATCTTGTGAAATACTTGATCTATTGACCTAATACTTGATCCTTGGCGTTACTCATTATATCAATTGAAAGTTGATCTAATCTTGATTACCAATGATGCTAATTCATCATGATGACCTAAAGACTTGTGAATGACTTAAATGATGATGATAATAAATTGGGGTTAACACATATGTTCCTAAAAGTACCTATGTAGGTCATTCACAATCAAAAATATACTTGATACATGAATAAAGTTGGACATCTTAAAATATTATGGATCATAAGTGAATGACCTAACCCCAAGGTTAAATAGGAATCAATAGCCATAATCTTAAACTTTTAAGCATGATCTTCTAAACATCATGATCTTGACCCTTGATCCAATCTTGTTGATTTAGAATCTAACTCGAAGCGTTGACCTATTACTTGTTGAGTTTTGTACTCTAAATCTTCAGTGAAAGGTACACTTTTATATTAATTACTCCTTGAACAAACTAGTGGTATTGAATGATACTTGTATGTACCTCTTTGAAATATGGGCTATGTATGTGTTTGAGATGTTGTTTCCTAATGATTAGTCTTCCATTTTTCTATATTATAGTTTTCAACAAACATAAAAACATAAATGACATCGCCCATTATGACTTCCAGTAATAGTTGTTGACATTAAGTACAAGTGACCTCCTCATTTGGAGGGTGGAACTTGAACATGTCAAATGATCTCAAATGTTGTACATGTCAATTAACCTCCTATCTCATATGGAGAGAAGGAGTATGGTGACCTCCCCCATCTCGTTGGGGTGATGGAACCACATAAAATATATAAGCATGCTTCTCAATATCAGCATAATCGGAACTTGTAATAAAATTGAATTGTTCAAAATAAACATCTTGTTTGAGAAATGTTGTTCTGAAAACTCACTTGTTATACATTTTGAACATAAGTCCTACCAAGTACTATATTTTTCTATAAATGTTTTCAATGGTTAATTATTTGTTCTTTTCAAAGTGTACTGATGAATTTGCATTGATTGCGTCTTGATTTATCTGATTTTAGGAAAACTAGATGGATCATTGACTAGATTACTTCCACACTTGATAAACTATGATGACAAGGATAAACCTACATAATATCCTTTCTAGGTTAGTTTGATCTACAAACCTCCTATTTTATAAATTATTATTTCTTATTGTATATTCCAGTGTGTGAGATTCTTTTGGGCCACTTAGTGATGGGAATTTTCATCCCTTTACCATTGTCTAGGTAGTGGGATTGGGATTGGGGTAAGAACTGTTCCATGATAGGTTCCTAGGGTAGTGTGTGTACCTTGTGGGTGTAGTGACCTATGTCGTGACCTAGGGCTTGTTTTGAGTGGTGGTCCCCTTGGTGGTGATTAGGGTTATATGAAAAAGTGCAATTTTGCACAAGTATGATTTAGTTACTCTTTCGCCCTCATTATTTTCACTCATGACCCCAATTAATTCTTCTTGGTGACTTGATCAAAGATGATACTCAAATTCAAAATATGAGGACCAATGTGAATTTTATACACATTATGACAATGCAAATTAGGTTTAAATATCACTTTATCCAAAGAAATATGTTTTCCTATATGACTTCATCTTTTGGTTCTCAAACTTCTTGTAAATGTTCTTCACATTTTTTTGAACCTATGGTTCAAATTTCATCTCATTTGGACATTCCTACAATTTCCTATGATTTCTTGAAGTGAATGTATTGAAAACCCTTTTATTTGCCTTTTGTTCTAACTTTTCCAAGTCATCGATCCATTGCAAAGGGAGGAGAAGAACCCCAGTGCTTGGATCCAATCCAAACAGACCATGGCCCGATCAAATGGTTGGTCCATTACATCCTTTACCTCCCACAATCAGCAGGGAATGGGATTGTAAACTGAAAGTGTAATACGACTCGAAAGGACCCTAATTAGACATTTTGATCACATAGAAATATTGGCATCAAAATTTCCCACCCATTTATCCTTTAATTTACTTCAAATTGTCATGTTACAAGATGATCAAATGAGGGCTTGCTCTCCCAGCTGCTTCCATGGGTGTTGATCACCTATAAAAATAATACCCTTGACTTCATTGTGCACCCACGATCACGAACAACACACTAGACCTTGATGTACCCCTCTCTCTCACATTTCCATCCTCACTCTTGCCACCTCTCTGCTGCAGCACCGCCGTCCTGTATGTGGGTCTGTGCAGGCGTGGTGACCAATCGTGATCGCTAGATCATGATCAATGTTTGACCACAACCCCGGATTAATGGCCAAATTGCACCCATGTAGCCACTCTTTTGCCCACATTCTGAGGCTTGGGCTCTCCCTCAGCTGTGTGATCATCATGCTGATCAAGGTTGACCAGCAATATGATGGCTACACAATTTTCCTTCCCTCTCTTTTTCTTGGTATTATCTCTCTCTCTCTTCTCAATATTCATCTTAATTACTTGATCGAATAAAAATGATATCTTTTGATTCCTAACTATGAATAAATTGTCAATTTTGATAAATAAATCCAATGAATTGTTTAAAAATGCTTGTGAATCCTAATTCCTTATGGATTTCACTATTATCCCTAGTTTTTCATCTCTTGCTTATATAATTTGTCTAATGATTCAAAAATGATGATTAATCTTTGGAAACCCTAATTTGTTAACACTGATGATTATATCGAGACACTAAGTTAGGGCTTGATTAAGAATCTAAATCTAACTTTTTTGGTTCATCCACTCTTGAATGTGAATATGTAATCTGAAATAATGATTATCTTGGTGTTGATCTAAATCTTGTAAAATACTTGATCTATTGACCTAATACTTGATCCCTGACGTTACTCATTATATCAATCAATAGTTGATCTAATCTTGAATATCAATGATGCTAATTCATCATGATGACCTAAATACTTGACAATGACTTGAATGATGATGATAATAAAGTGGGGTTAACACATATGTTCCTAAAAGTACCTAGGCAGGTCATTCACACTCGAAAATATACTTTATACTTGAATAAAGTTTGACATGTTGAAATATTATGTATCATAAGTGAATGACCTAACCCCAAGGTTAAATAGGAATGAGTAACCCTAATCTTAAACTTTGAAGCATGATGTTCTAAACATCATGATATTGAACCTTGATCCAATCTTGTTGATTTAGGATCTGACTCGAAGGGTTGACATATTAATGTTTGATATATATACTCTAAATCTTTGGTGAAAGGTGCATTTTTATATTAATTCCTCCTTGAATGGACTAGTGGTATTGAATTATATTTTTATGTACCTCTTTGAAATCTTGGATATGTATTTGTTTGAGATCCCCCCCCTAATTATTAGTCTTATATTTTTCTATATTATAGTTTGCAACGAACTTGAAAACATAAATGGCATTGCCCATTATGACTGCTAGTAATACTTGTTGATATTGAGTACAAGTGACCTCCTCATTAGAAGGGTGGAACTTGTACACGTCAAATGATCACAAATCTAATACATGTGAATTGACTTCCTATCTCATATGGAGAGAAGGAGCATGATGACCTCCCCCATCTGATTGGGGCAATGGAACCACATAAAACATATAAGCATGCTTTTCGATATCAACATAATTTGAACTTGTAATAAAATTGAATCATTCAAAATAAACATCTTGTCAGAGAAATGTTGTTTTGAAAACTCACTTGTTATACATTTTAAACATAAGTCCTGCCAAGTACTATATTTTGCCATAAATATTTTCAATTATTCAATATTTGATCTTTTCAAAGTATATTGATGCATTTGCATTGATTGCATCTCGATTTACCTAATTTTAGGAAAACCATATCGATCATTGACTAGATCAATTTTGCACTTGATAAACTCTAATGACAAGGATAAATCTGCAAAATCTCCTTTTTGGGTTAGTTTGTTCTTTAAATCTCCTCTTTTAAGAGTAATTCTTTTTATTGTATATGCCAATATGTGAGATCATTTTGGGTCAGTTAGAGACAGGCACTTCCATCCCTTTACCATTGTCTAGGCAGTGGGATTGGGATTGGGGTAAGAATGGTTCTATGATAGGTTCCTAGGGTTGTGTGTGTACCTTGTGGTTGTAGCCACATATGCTGTGACCTAGGGCTTGTTTTGTGGGTGTCGTGGTCGAGGCTCCCCCTATAGGTATTTTGGTCACTATCTTGATGGTTTTGGTTAGTGTTGGGTCTAGATAGTTGCCCTTTTATAGAGTGTATCAACCTAGGGTGTGAATGGGGATCTCTTGTCTCGACCATGTTGATGCTTGGTGCTTTTTTATGACCATGGATGGTGTTCAATGTTGGGTTATGACCGCTATCATGTTGGGCGATATAGGTGGTTGAGACCATACCTAGAGTGTATCACCATCTTGTGCATGTATTTCTAGATGGTTGCATGTCGTTGCATGTTGGTTTCTTGGGTGTACAAGTGTCCCTTTGGTGCCTTAGGGTGTTGACACATCTTCCTTGCCCTTCTCTCTCTTCCCTCATTTATATAACCCCTTATCTCTCCATACAGGTGGTCCTTATCATCCATTTTCTTCCCCCTTCTTTTTTGTTTTTGTCCTTGGAGCCTTGTGGAGCAAGGAGAACTATTTTGGTGCTCTTGGTGGCCGAACTTTCCTTACATGTGGTGCTTGTGGTGATCCTTGGTCATCGTCAACCCTAGTAAGTATATGCCTTCTTTACAACATTTTCCTAGGATCCCCTACCCCATCTTATTCTCCTTTCTTGGTCATAGATTATGTTTTGACATGGTGTTTATTCTTAAAAAGAGAGATCTTCATCACAAGGGTAATAGGCCAAGTTTTGACAAGGAGACACCCAAGTGAGAGGGAGTATCTCCTCTCTTTTCTCCTTACTTCTTTGAATCACCTAGGGTTATTCCTTTCCCTTTTTCTTGAGAAATCCTTGTCCTTGATGTATTCTTCTTCTTGGGGTGCTCTTGTGGCTGAAGATGGAGCCTTTTGTGGAGCTTCAACACCCTTGGTGATCGTGTGCTTGGAGATATCATCTTGGGAGTGATATTCTTTAAGGCGGGTTATATAACTCTTAACCTTCTCCATTATTGCACCTTACCTATATGCATGTTGATGTTTTCTCTTTCTAAAATGTTCTGTTAACATTCTAGAGGATGATTCTAAACCCTAGGACTTGGTTGATGTTAGAACCATGTTTGGTTTGAAAGTAATACAAAACCCTAGTTTTGACAAACATTTTTGGTGACTATAGTGTAATAGTAGTTTTCCCTTATCTCTTGATCTTGATTTTAGTCACATGCATGATGGACGAGTGCCTTGATGTTATATGATGTTTGAGTTCTATTTTGGTGGGGCCAAATATGGGTTTTCTCTCTCTTTCTTGAGGCACCTTTCAAGGTGTTTTCATGGTTCTTGTATTAGAATTTGTTACCCAATTTTAGGTGATGTCTTCCTCTTAAGGATGGTGGTTTTCCTCATTGTTCTCTTCTATTTTGGACAAGTTTGATCCCTAATCTAAGTTTAGATTATGTCTCTCCTAAATGTGTTTTCTAGATGATCTTCTTGGTACTATTTGTAGGAATTCATGATTCTAGATCCATGGTTATGGGCCTTGATGACGTTTGTCCTTTTTGTTGTTTGACCTTTTTACAGTTGAGGTAGTTTTCCCTCTTTTGTTTTGGGTCGAGACTTGCACCCATGTGTGGTTTTGGGACAAAACACCTATGTTTCAAGTTAATCAAAATGATGTGCTTGGAGATGGTCGTGACGTTGTCTTGTTGTTTGGTCATGACATGGCTTTCCTTTGGTTTGTGATGTTGTGTTGCCTTAGGTCATGATGCCATGTTAAAGAGTCATAATGCCTATTTCACTATTGGTCAATATGCCTAGCCACAATGCATCACGGTTGAGACTAAAAGGTTGTGTGTCCTGATCACGACATAGGAAGAGGTGTGTTATGGGTCAAGACATGTGGAGGTGTTGCGAGAAGAACACCTTGGTTGCATCGCCATAACGACACCATGGATGTGTGGTCACAACCCATGTATAGTGGGTGGTCATGACACATGAGTAGTGGGTAGTTGACATATGGACTTGGACACCTACTCGACACTTGTATAGAGCAATGGTTGAACCATGTCTATTGCTATTTCGATGATGGTTTAAGCAACATAAATCATGTTTCTCAACCCTAAATGTTCCAAGGATATGTGAGATGTCCTACTTAGGGTTTGGTGTTTGAATATAGTTATACAATCCTAATTGGCTAATTATGGAACCCTAACCCTAATCTAGGGATAAATGATGGGTTAACTTCTTTCCCTTGGAATGGTTATGATGTTATGATGTTATCTCTCTTTTGATTATGAACCTCTAACCTTGTAGGTGATTAGGTCATACCTAGTGTATGCTATGGTAAATATGAAATGGCATGGGTTGAATGAGCTTGGATAAGGCATGATGAGGTTCTTATAATGTGGGTTGATCTAAATGTGTCAAATGATCTGGTAGGTGCCTTGTGTATGACTTGAGGTGATTACCTCTAGAGATGTGATTGAGGGATTGATATCCTATATTGATGTAACATTGGTGACAACCTTGTGTGGCTATGAGACAGTAATGATGGCCTTGTGAATGGAAGTTCTACAGTGATATGTGATGATGTGACAAGTTCACACCTTATACATTTTATATCTTCTGAAGTTGTACTATACCACTTTTCTTGTAAAGTTTGTTATGGTTATATACGTTGTAACTTGATTGATGCTAAAAGACACTTAATTGGAATAAATAATAAAGTGGAACCATAATCATGTAGGTGCCATGTGCCATAGATCCATTCCAGTTTCAGTCTTAGTGTTGGATGGTGAAATGATTTCTCCCTTAGTGGAAAGCTTAGAGTTATATATTGTTGAGTATATGCATTCACAAGATTGGTTGTGGGCCATACCCTAGAAGGAGTGTGGGTTTGGGTTGTGGCTCAATGATGTGACTCAGTATATACTTTCATAGGATTGGTTGTAGGCCATACCCTGGTAGGAGTGTGTCTTTGTGTCATAGCTCAATTTCACTAGCGCTGTGCCTATATACCAAGGAAGGCTAAGCTATTTTGCAGATGAATCATATGTTATGTCACTACGATGTTCCTCTCATGCTGATCGGGAGGTGTGGAGAGGTGGTGGAGTCTGGCTCTTCCATATACCTTATATGGCATTGATTTTGTCTTAGCTATGGTTAGTTGGAGTATGAGTCCTATACCTCATCTCCTCAGGGCATAATAAAATATGTAATACAACCGTGTAATGTAATTTTAGAGGGACAAATACAGATAACATTGGTTTAAACCTTGTGTTTCTTTTGTATATCCGAGATGATAAGTGATATACATGTTCTTCATATTCCTTCTTATAATGTTAATTGTTCTACTACTCAGTGATAACTGCCTAGTATTGTTTAGCTTGCTTCATCTGTTAGATACATATCATACAACTAAATTTGTTTAACCTGCTTAGTATGTTATCTGCTGCTTAGATTATCTGTGCTTTTAATAGATATTGGTGGGGAGTTATATCTCTCATTGGAACTTTAGTCTCACCCTGTGGGTTTCCTCATCTTTTAGGTGGCCGCACATGACAAGGTGGTGATCATATAGTTGAGGAAGAGCAGCAACAAGAGTAGTAGTTGATAAGGTTAGATGTGTTGCTAGTATTTTGGTGTAGAGTCCTAGATTTGTTGTTGTACACTCAACTCTTGGGGGTGTTTTTGATGTGTTTGTGGTTATGTTATCATCACAAGATTTTGGGCATGTGTGCCTTTTGTTGTACAGTCTTTGCAGTTGTACATATTTATATATGAAATAGGTTCTCTATATAATAGGTTGTTGATAGGAAAGTTGGAAACAATGATGCAAACACCATATGATATGTGCAATGTGATTTAGGTGTCCTATTGTGGAATTATATGTGAAGGCTTTTAGTCTCTTGTTCTATTATGAATTCAGTTTTAATCACCTTGTGTTTGATGGTAACCTGGATGTTTAGTTCTAATTTTGTAGTTTGGTTTGAGTTATGTGACTTATTGTGGTGCTGGGAGTCACAGTTTGGTTGGTATCAGAGCTTTAAGTTCACTGAGTCTATGGGGACCTAGGACTAGGGTTTGTGTATGTTCTAGTGTCCTCTAGTTTGTCTTATAGTGACTTCTACTTGTGTAGAAAAAGAAGAAGAGATGAAAGGATGGCTGGAGAAAATGAAGAACACATTGCTGAGAGTGGTGTTGCTTCACTAGGTGGAGGTCCCAGGTGATAGGAGGTTGAGGAGAGGACGCTTGAGATGCCCAGTTAGACCCTACAGTGGTGTCCGGTCCTACTTTTCAGTCAATGTTTTGATAGTTTATGGCCACGATTACACATATGGTGGATAAAATGCCTATTCCTCAAATAAGAGTAGCAGTCCCCAATGTAAAATCTCTGGGCTCAGGGAAGATGTTTGAGCAGTTGAGGCGAGTTGGAGAGATGGAGTATGCTAGTACAGAGGATCCAATGTTGATCTCCTAAGGCAAACAAGTTTTAAAGTTTATATATCTCAACTCATCAATCACCCACAAGCATACGAGATCAATTGTACTCAAGGTCAAACCATAGGGAGCATGGTTAGCTTGGCGCAAACGGACTAACATTCAACAATCTAAGTTGATTACAATAGTAGAGTTTGGTTGCAATTGGTTGAAAGACAAGTAAACAACAAAAGAACTTAAATTAAATGTGGAACTCAGATTTTAGAGAGTCTTAGACAAAAGATTTCACTACCACACCATCACATTATGTGTAACTACAAAATTAGAGCATGCCATTAACTTGCATGGAGGTTGTCATCATCATACACCTCCTGAGGACATGAGATGGTTCTCATCCTCACATAACACTTCTGTGTCTATGCTTAGATTAAAATACAACCTTAAGCCCTCAACATTCTCCAACCCCTCCTGTGGTCAAGAATATTGCCATGAATCCTACTCCTTACTCCCTCATACATCCTCCCAAATAGCACAAGCATACAAGTAATAAAACACCATAGGTATCCATGGAGAAGCAAATTAAGTAAAATTTGATATAAAATTTGAGTTTACATAAGTAATGGCATGGGAGTTAGTCTCCCATGCCTAAGAAGAAGGTTCTACTTGTACATAATGGAGAAACACAAGCATGTTGAAGAATTTTCATAGTTTTGTAGAATAAAAGAGAAAAGAAATCTACATAAATAAAAGGTGAAGGGAAGGGAAGTAGAACTCTGGCTAGAGGACAAAATTCCACCCTTAGAGCTACTTCAACTCAGACAATCTTACCTCCTGAGAAGCTTGAATGAGAAGAAAAGCTCTGATGCACCTTTTGAAGAAGAAATGGTGAGGAATGTAGGTTCTTTCCCAAGAAACCTCTTCTTCCTCTAAAAATTCTCCCTCCTCTTGATCTGTAACTTCTCTTAGATGAAAGATGTCTCAAATGACGTGTGATAACTGCCCAAGTGGTTGGACACACTTTTAAAATAAGGGGAAGTTGCTACTGAAATCTATAGAAAACTGATAGAGACATGACGTGTCTTTATGGAGACACATTGTGTCCCATCATGTAACGGGCTTCTGATCTGCATCCTCGCGATATGTACATGGTATGTTCTAATAGGGATATATCATGTAGATTCTATTGGAGTCAATCTGAGAAGATAGCACCCATCATATGCTATTAAACACACAGTCGTGTGCATCAGTAAGAAGTTGAAGTCGGCCTTTGAATTGTGAGGACATGTCATGTCTTAATAAGGACACATTGTGTCTTTTTCTTTGTAGTTCGAGCATCGAGGCCGATGGAAACTTACATGCCCATGTGTTAAATAACACAGGTCATGTTCTTTCCTTCGTGAGCTCTTTATGGAAAGTTATATGTCGTGTCTTAATAAAGACACATCATGTTCAGTGTTGTTTCTTCAAGATGAACTTTGAATTTGCTACAAGTCAAAGGGAGATCCAATTAAGGTCAAATTTTGATTGGTGTATCTTCAATTTGTCATTTTCAACATGTTCTTGTGATTAACATAATGCAACAAGTTAAATAACTAAATGATGGAAAATTAAATATTATTAGAGGATAATGGAAGGCAATGTGAATTGAATTTGTGTGCAAATGTGTGAAAAAAGTAGATATGAAATGTGCACATCAAATCCCCCTAAGCTTGAACTATTTCTTGTCCTCAAGAAAAAAGAGCATAGAAACACAAATGAAGGAATTGCCAAGCTCATGCATAGATCATATGAAATGGAAGATGTAAGTGAGGCCAATCAACCATAATCATTAGGTTCATATTCATAGCCATGATTCCAATTTAGACATGCAAGAGAGAAAATTAAGTTCAGTAAGGGTGGTAACACATTAAATGAAATAGTCAACTAGGCAACACTAAAAGGAACTTGGATGACCAAGCCAAGCAATCAATGAATTTGCAACAAAACTTTCAACTAATATGGATTCAAAAGATGGAATCTTAGTTAATGTTAGCAATTTTAGTTCTCTCTCCTTGTTCTCCCAAAAAGTAATATTTTTGATTAGGGGCTCTGACACTCGGTTGCTAATGTAGGCTTATGAACAAAAGTAGTTTTGGTTGGGGTATTTTACCCTCTTTTAGGACATATCACCTAATCGCCATGGCCAGATCGGACTTACACTTTGTTAGTATGACATGTGGGCAGTTTTAGCCATCATTAATGGTGCAATTAAGGTGAAGTGAACCAAAAATGATTGAAATTCGTCATGGTTTCACTTATTTTTTCTCAAAACAAAAGAGAGTTTACTAAATTGTAACATTAACTAGATTATATTCATTTGATTTGAAAATTTCTCACTAAAAAGTGGTAGTTTTAAAATCACTTAAGGTTTCACAGAGTCAACCCGTGTTCTAAATAGTGTTGAAAAATTGACATATTCACAAAGTTTGTTACTAATTACATGTATCATGTGGTCCATTATGAAAAAGATGAAAATTCAGGCTACAAAACTAAATCCGAAATTCAGCAGAAGTTGATCACCATAATGTTTCATTTAATTCATGCATGCTCTTTGCAATTTCTTCAAATGTTAATTTTTTTGATGGGGGACACAATAGTTCAAATTGGGAAACAAATAGTACGCTATACATGACATACCTCATATAATACTAAACTTGCCATGAAAAAATTAAAAATTAAAGACAAGAACTAGAGAACTAGAGAATGAAAACTACTAAACAACTACAACTACATTACCGACCGGTTGCGCCACCCCTAAGCTTGAAATTTGCAATGTTCTCACTAAATCAATACAACCGAAGGTAGAAGCAACCAGTTACCTATCATAGAAGATATTAGCAAGAAGGGCCAGCTCCCCCGTGACCAATAGAGAAATATTAGTTGACCAAATCATCATCATCAGGAATGTCGACCAACATGGGATGTGGAGTAGAATCTAGTTGCTTCTGGTGAGGCTAATAAGGATGGGTCATTGGATAGTGGTTTTGAGAAATATTCCACATATCCATGTGCTGGACCATGTCATGCATCACGAAGTACTATGGACCCATCAGATCAAGACAATCGTCCATATGGTCAAAGCACTGTTGAACGTAGTCGTAAAGATGCCTAACATCAAGCGTAGCCCAAGAGTACTCAGTCTGAGTTCTTATGTACAACAGCGGTGTAGTGTGCATATGAGAAGGGGTGCATTTGGAGTAGCATGTTCTTTAGGGGCATCTGCATAATCATCTTCGCCACTAAGGTCTACCTACCAATTGTCTTTATTTTTTAAGGTTATGTTGTCCAAGTCAGGCATGTAAATGTACACATCATTATCAAAATATTATATGAACTTGGCATCATCATTGGGAACCATAGAGATCAGCCCTATAGAAAGCAGATATTGGATACCCACCAAGTTCCTACCTGGTGCAACCTCTAGACCAGTCAGGTCTACTTTAAGCTTTTTGGTCAGGAGAGTGATCAATCCTCCACACATGATGTCCCCATATTCTATCATTGTCATCTTCTTATTATCAAGGAACCTAGTGAGGATGAAATAACTTGCATTAATATGAAAATCATAAGCCATACCCCATAGAATAAATAAATCCTGCCTCCCACACACTCCTTGAATTTCCTTCTTGGCAAAGACCCTTGTGCTGAGAAGGTGGTGGACGTATCTGAAGATGGGGTTATAGATGGTAGATGTCCTGGCCTTCTTGGCATTCATCGCTCTTCATCAGTTATCTCATTCTAGAAGACATCACTGTCAAAAGCTAGAGGGAAGCTTAGAGCACCCTCGTAGTGGCACTCTAAGAGCTCAAAAAATTGCTTGAAGGTGATTCTTTAGACTTGGTCCAGTAGACAGAAATGAATAATGGCATATGGTTCCAGCCTATTCCTCGGGTCCTCCTTGACCATCACAGTATTAAGAAACTCATATATGAGGCAAGGGTAAGTGTAACATCCCAGGATTTGAGACCTCGGATAACATGATCTTAAAAGGAATGATTGAACTACCCATATCACCAGGGTGCACCTCCTTTTCCGGGAGCCCATCACTAAAGAACTCTATAGTTAAGCATGCTCAACTTGGAGTAGTACTAGGATGGGTGACCAGTCGGGAAGTTGATCCTGGCTTGCACGTGAGTGAGAATAAAGCACGTAGTTAAGGTTAGTGGTGGTATGTGGGGCCAGTCGTCATTCCTGAAACTCTACTAGAGCCTTGGGCAGTGGGCCCAGTCATTAGAAATGGTATCCGCCCACATGGGCATGGCATGCCAGTATTGAGCCATGCGGTCCAGGTATGTAGGAAAGGGTTGTCCATGGTTGACGTAGCCACCCTTGCGCTGGTATTCCGTGATCGGGAGTTGGGTGTCCATGGGCCATTATGGGTCTGCACTGAAATGGGGAAGAAATTATGAGGCCTTATAGTTGAGCCTTGATGAGGACGTCAAGAGTCTAAGTGGGGGAGATTGTAACATCCTAGGATTTGAGGCCTCAGATAAAACACTCTTAAAAGGAATGATTAGACTACCCATATCACCAAGGTGCACCTCCTTTTCCGGGAGCCCATCACTAAAGAACTCCATAGTTAAGCGTGCTCAACTTGGAGTAGTACTAGGATGGGTGACCAATCGGGAAGTTGACCCCGGCTTGCACGTGCATGAGGATAAAGCACACAGTTAAGGCTAGTGGTGGTCTGTGGGGCTAGTCGTCATTCCTAAAACTCTACTAGAGCCTTGGGTAGTGGGCTCGAGCATTACAGTAAGTGTTGCTTACTATGTAGCAGATATGCTTGGCACCCAGCTCATTGAGGTGTAGTTTGACTTCATCTTTGAACCCTAGGGCTTCCATTATCTGATCGTAGGAGAAACATGTAGGGAGGACCCTACGGGAGATGAGGAACTGGTACATGGGGTCTTCCTCTACGGTGACCCTGAGCTAGGTCATGGAGACATAGGTTGGGGCTGAAGATGAGCTTGCTCCATGCTTGCATTTTGACGTGTTCTTGACTGGGGCCATTGCTGCTTGAAAAATCACTCAAATGACCTGGAAGACAACATGTCTGAGTAAGGACATGATGTGTCTTTTGACAGAAAGATTGGGAAACTGGGCTACATACACGACATGTCCTCAAGGGGACATGGCATGTACTTGGAGAGTGGCTGCATCATGAGGTTGGGGATGAGGGAGATTTCTTCACACTGCATGATTTGAGCTTCTCACGACATGTTTCCTGGAGTCAATGGAGAAGTAAATCCCAACGGTGGAGGTAGGGTTGGAGTTGCTTTACTTTTGGAGATAGAGAAGAGGCTTGGTGCAGAAACACGGTGATGACTTCATGGAGGAGTTAGAGATGATTAGACAGAGAGATGGTGGAAGCACGGAGATTTGAAGTAGCAAGAGGCAGTGGCGAGGCTTGAGAAGGTCGCTCAGAGGTGATGGAGCAGCTTGGGCATTTCTTGGAGGCTAGAATCCCCACACATGGTTGAAAGGGGGTCCCACACAACTGCAATACATGGCTGGTATAGAGTAGAAGTGAAGGAGGCGGCTGGAGATTAGGGTTAAAAACCCCACTTCTCGTCTGTAGACACACTATGTCTCTAAAGGACACGACATGTTACCTTGTATAGTTTGCATGCTGCTTTTGAAACTAGCTTTGAATGAAGTGGACATGGCATGTTCAATTTAGAACATGTCTTTTTAGTTTTCAGAAACCGATATAGGAGTCGTCGAACTGATATTGACATATGGTGTTCAAATAATGACACATCGTGTATTTCTCCCAAAAAATAGAGCCTTTCTAGAATTAGCATTGTGACACATCATGTTTGAATTAAAACATGTTGTGTACCATTCCAGATGAAAATTTAGCTCTCTCAACATGATAATGACATAGTTTCTTCAAATAAAAACATGTCATGTGTTTTTCCAGAAAAAGGCAATGCATTTGAATGATCTAGAGGACATGTCGTGTTTGATTAAAAACACACCATGTTCGGTTCCAACAGGTGTCTTCTTTGATCGTGCACACCATGTCAAAAATTGAACATGTCGTGTGTGGTTGAGCTTTCTATTTGATCACCCCTCTATGAGAGCTAACACGATGTGTGTAAAAAAAGACACATCATGTCTTCCCGAGTTCCTACAGAAATTGTCTTCTTTTGATCAACACTTGTAGAGATGATCATATGTAGTATAAGGGTCTACATTATTACATTCATCCATGACAATTTTATTTTTTGGAGTTAAAAAATGTTCTTCATTGAAACTAATTAATGAAATCTATTCAAATGTGGGGTCAACTCCCACAAGTTCCTCTGTTTAAAGTTTGGAGTGAGACTCTTCAGCTCCTTGATCATGCATCTTAGAGGGAGCAAGAGGATCCCTTGTCAATCTCCTCCCCTTGTAGTGTATAACTTGCATTTCTGTCCATTAACCTTGAATGTGGATTGCTTCCCTTGTAGCTCCATTGTCCCTTTACGGGTAGACTTTGAGGACTAAGAATGGTCCAGACCACTTAGATCTCAATATCTTAGGAAAAAAATTAAGTTTGGAATTTAATAGTAGAACTTGGTCTCCTTCTTTGAATTCTTTAACTTTGATTCTTTTTCCATGCCACCTCTTTGTCTTTTCTTTATAGATCTTTTCATTCTCATAAGCATCCATTCTGAGTTCTTCAAGCTCCTGGAGTTGTAGCAATCTTTTCTCCCCAACTTTCTTCAGATCATAGTTGAGGAATTTGATTCCCCATAGTGCCCTATACTCCATTTCTATAGTAAGTGGCAAGATTTGTTGAAGACTAGCTTGAATGGAGTCATCCCATTTGGGTCTTGAAAGTCATCTTGTACACCCATATTACATTATCTAGCTTCAATGCCCAATCCTTTCTTAATCTGGAGACATACTTTTCTAGAATAGCTTTTAGTTTCCTATTGGAGATCTCCACCTAGCCTAAAAATTGAGGATGATAATGTGTGGATACCTTATGCTTCACTCCATACTTGCTAAGAAATTTGTTGAAGTTTCTTTCATTGAAGTGGCTACCACCATCAGATATGATTGCTCTTGGGACTCCAAACCTGAGAAAAATAATGTTCTAAAATAGTTTTATGACAGACGTGGCATCTAGTAATTGTGTGGGGATTGCCTCTACCCATTTTGATACATGGGCACATGCTGCATGAGGACAGAATAGGGCCCATATAATATGTGCCCCACACATCGAAGACTTCTACCTATAGCATTGAATTCAATAGAATTTCATCTTTCTTTGAAATCCCTCCATCTCTTCAACACTTGTCACAATCTTTCCAAATGTGTGCCCATCACAAAATAGACCCGGCCAATAGAAACATGCTTGAAGAATCTTAGTTGCAGTCTTATCCATTCCAAAGTTTCCACCATAGGGGGAGGAATGACAGTCTGAAATCACACTTGAAATCTCCTCATTGTGAATGCATCTCCTAATAAGCCCATCTTCACATTGCTTGAACAATAGGGGATCATCCCAATAATAGAACTTGACATCATGAAGGAACTATTTCTTATGTTGGTATGTGAAATTAGGAGGAAGGCATTCAGTGGATAGATAATTTGCAAAATCAGCAAACCATGGCATAACAAGAGAGTTCACTACATAATTCAAATTGTATTCAACATTGGTTGATAGACATGAGAGGTGATTAGATACATTTTTTTGTCACTTTCTTAACCTTGATTTCCAAGTCAAACTCCTATAATAGTAGTATCCATTTAATGAGGTGAGGTTTGGCATCCTTCTTACTCATAAGGTACCTTGTTGCAGCATGGTGCATGTAGATAATGACCTTGGGACCCACTAGGTACTGTCTGAACTAGTAAAAAGCGTAGACTAAAAGGAAGCATCTCTTTCTCAGTTGTGGAATAATTGGTCTATGCATTATCTAAGGTTTTTCTTGCATAATGGATGGCATGGAGTTTTTTGTCCTTCCTCTACCTTAAGACTGCTCCTATAGCATAATCACTTGTAACACACATTACTTCAAAGGGAGCACTCCAATCCAGTGCCTAGATGATAGGTGTTGAAATTAGAGCATCCTTTAATATCCGAAAGGTTATTCAGTAATCATCATCAAATACAAACATGACATCTTTGTCTATCAAGGAGCATAGAGGCTTTACAATTTTTGAAAAATCCTTTATGAATCTCCTGTAAAACCCTGTGTGTCCCAAGAAACTACAAACTTATTTCATGTTTGTTGGAGTCAACACCTTTTCAATTGTTTATACTTTTACTTTGTCCACTTCTTTTCCCTTGGTTGAAATTACATGTCCTAGTACAACCCATGTATGCACAATAAAATGGCACTTCTCCCAATTAAGTATGAGGTTGACTTGTTGGAATCTCTATAAAACTTTAGTTAGATTCAACAAACAATCATCAAAAGAATTGCCATAAACACTAAAGTCATAAATGAATATTTCCATAATCTTCTAGATATAATCAGAAAATATTGTCATCATACACCTTTGAAATATTGTGGGTGCTTTACAAAGCCTAAAAGGCATCCACCTATAAGCATATGAACCATAGGTGCTGTGAAAGTGGTATTTGCTTAGTAGGGTGGGTAGATAGGGATATGGAAGAACCCACTATACTCATTAAGATAGCAAAGTAGGAATGATGAGCCAGTCTTTCCAACATCAAATCAATAAAAGATGAGGGGAAATGGTCTTTTCTAGTGGCTATATTTAATTTCTATAAATAATACACATTTGCCATCCAATGACGATTCTTATTTGAATTAATTCATCATGTTTCCCTTTTATTACAGTAGTTCCTCCTTTCTTGGGTATGACATATATAGGGATCACCCAAGAACTATCACTGATGGGATATATAATTCCTCCATCTTTGAGTTTAAAATTTTCTTTTTCAACAACTTCCATCTTGTTTTGATTTAGTCTTCTTGAAGGACTTATGCAAGGTGTGGCATTTTCTTCTAAATCTATATGATGCATGCAAATAGATTGGTTGATTCCTTTAAGGTCATAATTTGAGTATCCTATTACATATTTATAGATTCTAAATTGATTCAACAATTTTTCTTCTTGTTCTTTATTCAAATCAAAATTTATGATGAGTGGAGGGGTGTAATTTGGGTCTAAGAAACCATACCTCAACCCCGCTAGAAGGGGTTTTAATTGTACCTATTTATTTGGAGCAGCGGTGTTTCTTTCCTCATTCGCCTTTGATTCTTCTTCACTTGTTGAAATCTACAAGGCTTCATGAACCTCTTCATTAAAGGTGACTTTTGTGTCTTCCTCATTATCTTCTCTTTCAAAATCTTCATAAAAATTCTCAAAAATATTTTTCTCTTCCTCAAGCAGTGTATCAATAGTATCTATCTGACAAATGTACTCTTTGGATCTAGGTGCTTTCATAGAATCATAAATAGAGAACACAAGTTCTTCTTCTCCAACTCTGACGTTGAGTTTTCCTTTTCTAACATCAACAAGACAACCTACAGTACGGAGGAATGGTCTTCCTAAAAGAACTGGGTTTTCTGGATCCTCTTGCATGTCGAGGACCAAAAAATCAAATGGAATGAAAAACTTCCCTATCTATATGGGAACGTCTTCAATTACTCCTCTAGGATGTTTGATTGAGAAATTAGCTAACTAAATTGTCATTGAAGTTGGTTTCAAGTCTCCCAAGTCAAGCTTTTCCCACAAAGAAATAGGAATCAAGCAGATGCTAGTACAAAGATCAATAAGGCCTTTACCAAAAGTTGAATCTCCAATCTTGCAAGGGAGAGTGAAAGCATCTTGATCATCTAGCTTTTAAAACATGTGGTTCTAGATGCTAGTGCTTATCCTTTCAGATAACATAACGGTTTCAGCTTGATCAGATCTCCTTTTCTTTGTTAGGATGTCTTTCAAAAACTTGGTAGAAGAGGGCATTTCAGCTATGACTTCAACTAGAGGTAGATTCACATACAACTTGTTTAAAATGTCCATAAACTTATTGAACTTAACATGATCTTTGGAATTAACAAACCTATGATGGAAAGGAGAATTAGTCTTGCTAGAAGAGTCACCTTGATGCATATTTCTTCATTTGGTTTTTGATAGTCTCCTCAATGATGGTGTAAAAAACTTCTTTAGATTTCCTCTTTGAAGGCGGTGTAGACCCTCGTATGTCTTCCCCACTCCTTAGAGTCATATATTTGCATGTCTCCTTAGGATTCATAATCAGTTGATTGGAAAAAGAACATGAACATGCTCCTTGGTTGAGCTATTTGGTTCTCCACCATCTTGTTATGGGTAACAATCCCATCAACTTTAGAAGACAATTGTGTGATGGCATCCTTCAAGATTTTTCCATGTGCCCGGAATTTATCATTCTGCTGAATCATGTAGTCACAAAAGTCTTAAGGAGACTTTCCAAGATGGACTTTTGCGGTGCTTGACTCATTTGTTGAAGTTGTTTGAAGTTCCTATCTTTGTTGTTTCTATATCTTGGTGGTTGTTGGCAGTTGGCATTCATTGGTTGGAAATTTCTCATAGGTTGTTGACCTTGAGCTTGACCTTATTTTCGATGGTTTTAAGAGTTGTTGTTCTTGTAAGAAAAGTTTGGATGGTCTCTCCATCCCAGATTGTAGATCTATGGGAAAGGATTGTAGGCTTGTCTATTGTTGAAGTAGGCTACAACATTGACCTACTCTAGCATCTCAGCAACATTCATCTATGGTGTAACACAAGAAGAAGAGTTGTAGCCAGATGCCCCACACACCTCACGTGCTTTCTCAATTGCTAGAATAGAGTGAGTGGTCAGCTTTTCAAACTTTTGAGTCAAGGTGTGAAGTTTGGATGCAATAAGATCTACATTGTCTATAGTGTGCTTCCCATTTGATTTCTCACTTGAGCTTGTGGAAGAAAAGGGTCGGTTGGTCCTTTCAAAACACACTAGTTGTGGTCGAGTACCACATCTTCAATAATGGCATATGCTTCACTATAGGACTTGTTCATTACGACTCCATTAGAAGCATCATTAATGGACATACGGGTGTTGTAGACTAACCCGATATAGAAAGTTTGAAGTAGCAACCAATTGGTCAAACCATGATGAGGACAAAGGCATTGCAGATCCTTAAATCTCTCCCAAGTTTCAGAAAGAGTCTCACCTTCTTGTTGCTTGAAGTTGGTGATTTGGTTCCTCAGTTGGGTTGTCTTTCTAGGAGGAAATACTTAGTAAGAAAAGCATTTAGCAACTCATCCCAACTCTTAATGGAACACTTGGGAAGCAAAGAGAGACACACCTTATCTCAATCTTGTAGGGTGAATGGAAATAGGAGTAGACACACTCCTTCAGTTGGAACACCATTGATCTTGAAGGTGTTCATGTACTACAAAAACTCCGCTATGTGAAGATTCATATATTCCCTAGGAGTTCCTCTAAAGTAGTTCTGTTGGATCATCTACATGATTGTAGGGATGATGGAAAAGTTATTAGCTTCAATTGTAGGATGATCTATGGCTCCACAAATGTTAATGTCATTCAACACAACAAACTCTTTAAGAGAGCGCTTGTCCTCCATCTCCGATGCTTGATAGTGATTGGGTGAGGATATTGGTGAAGGTGGTTTTGATCCATCCATGTTTGTGGAGATATCACCATTTCTTTCTCTCCTTCGACTATAAAAAGGTTTTCTCAGTTTCCAGGTTTAAGAAGATGGATATCTAAATAACCCTCTTGGAGCGAGGCATGCAACCTACAAAAGCAATAAGTAAGTGAAAATCATGCTACTAAAAGGTATCACTATATGAAAGATGTAGAATTTTGACTTAGTCTCGAATACTAACTAACACTTTTACTCTAACTAAAATACCACATCTCCCCAACAACAATGCCAAAAACTTTTTGATCACCTAAGGAAAATGAGTTTTAAAGTTTATATATCTCAACTCGTCCATCACCCACAAGTATACAAGATCAATTTTAGTCGAGGTCGAACCACATGGAGCATGGTGAGATAGATGCAAAAGGAATAACATTCAACAATCTAAATCGAATACAACAATAGAGTTTGGTTGTAATTGGTTGAAATACAAGTAAACCAAAAAAGAACTTAAATTAAAGGTGGAATTCAGAGTTTAGAGAGTCTTGGACATAAGATTTCACTACCACACCATCACATCATGTGTAACTATGAAATTGTAGCATGCCATTAACTTGTAAGGAGGTTGTCATCATCATGCGCCTCCCGATGACATGAGATGGTTCTCATCCTCACATAACACTTCCATGTCTATGCTTATATTTGAAGACAAACTTAACCCTCAACATTCTCCAACCACTCCTGTGGTCAAGAGCACATTTCCATGAATCCTATTCCTTAATCCCTCATACATCCTCCTGAATAGCACAAGGAAGCATAAAACATGATAAAAGGTGGCCAGCCTATCATACACACAATAAAACACCATAGGCATCATGGAGAAGCAAATTAACTAACATTCGATATAAATTTCGAGTTCCAATAAGTAATGACATGGGAGTTATTCTCCCATGACCAAGAAGAAGGTTCTACTGGTACATAAAGGAGAGACACAAGCACATTACAGAATTTTTATAGTTTTTCCTAATTAAAGAGAAACGAAAGCTAAGAAAACCAAAGGTGAAGGAAAGAGAAGTAGAACTCTGGCTAGAGGACTAAAATTCCACCCTTGGAGCTGCTTCAACTTGGACAATCTTCCCTCTCGAGAAGTTTGAATGAGAAGAAAAGCTCTACTGCACCTTTGGAAGAAGGAATGGTGAGGAATGGAGGTTCTTTCCCAAGAAATCTCTTCTTCCTCTCCAATCTCTTTCTCTACAAATTCTCTTGAATGAAATTTCTTAAATGACAAGTGATAACCGTCCGAAGTGGTTGGACTTGCTTTTGAAATGAGGGATTGTTGCTGCTAAACTATGTAGAAAACTGATGGAGACATGAAACCCTTATGGAGACACGTCGTCTTCCATCATATAACTGCATGTTGATTTGCATCCTCGTGATAAGTACACGGTGTGTTCCAATAGGAACACTCCATGTAGCTTCTATTGGAGTCAATTTGGGAAGATATCACACGTAGTGTGCTATTAAACACACGGCCGTGTGCGTTGGCAGGAAGCTAAAGTCAGTGTTTGAATTGTGAGGACACACTGTGTCTTAATAAGGACACGTCATGTCTTTTTCTCTGTAGTTCAGGAATTGAGGCTGTTCGAAACTTACACACTTGTGTGTTAAATAACACATGACATGTTCTTTGCTTGATGAGCTCTTTCTAGAAAGTTACACGTCAGTATTGTTTCTTCAATATGAACTTTGAATTTGTTGTAAGTCAAAGGGAGATCCAACTAAGGTCTCATTTGAGTCAATTATATTTAGTTTGTCATTTGAACGTGTGCATGTGATCAAAATAATGCAATAAGTAAAATAACTTAAAGATGGCAAGTTAAATATGAATAGAGGCTAAATGGAAGGAAAATGAAATGAATTTGTGTGAGAATGTGTGCAAAAAGTAGATATGAAATGCATACATCATCCAACAAATGCAAGTCTATGGCTGACATAGTTGGAAAAGGCCTTCAAGATCCTGAGCATCCCCAAAGAAGACAAGGTAAGGCATGCAATGTACCTTTTAAAGGGGAGTTCTAGCCATTGGCAGGCCATAGAAGGGGAAAAGAGGCCTAGTGTTGCTATCATCTAGGAGGAGTTATGACGTGAGTTTTTCAATCAATACTTTCCTCAACATACCTTAATCAGAAGGTCAGCCAATTTGAGAGGATCTAGTAGGGATCCATGACAAACAACGAGTATGAGGCAAGGTTTATGGAGTTGTTGAGGTTTTGTCCTCACATGGCCGCTACATATCAGGAGATAAACAAATGTTTTGAGAAGGGGTTGAGTGCGGAGTTGATGACGCCAACAACACCCTTGGAGAATAGAGAATAGTTGCCACATTCGTGGAGTTTGTTAGGAGGATCGAGAGATCTATGGTTGAGAAATGTGAGAAAGGTGCCAAGAAGAGATCGACATAGTATCAAGAATAGTCTTCGGGTGGCTTTAAGGAGCTTAGGTTCTCATCACTACCAACATAATAGAGGTCTATTGCATCGACACTATGGTCACCAAGTAAGGGAAGAAGCTACAGTTTTCCACCAGTTGGAGCCCACAACACAACATCTGTGTCAGTGATGGGGCCATCTAGGCCATGGTATGAGACCAGGGCTTGTCATAAGTGTGGGAAAGTAGGACATATGAGGAGGGAGTGTCTAGTGAAAGGGGATGAGGTGACCCAATAGTTGAGGTAGAGCTAGTAGGGCTCACAGATACAAAAATTTAATGGTGGTGATGGTTGAGGACGTGGACATACATTGTAGGTTGGTTCCTCCAGACAAGTGATGACTAGGCTTTACCACTTTGTTAAGTTAAAAGGAGAGGTCAACCCATGTGTAGAGACTTGTCAGATGAAGTTATTTCATTTTGATATGTTTGAACTAATTTATACATGTTTGGTTGACCCGAGTGAGAGCTTGGGGTAGAGATGCAGAGATAGTGCTCATTTCTTTTTGATGAGGATTTCGGCAACAAGATGTATCGGAGCTGGGGTGGCCATGGACAGCCACACCCGAGCCTAGAGGAGGGGAGGATGGACCTCCGACGTGTCACAGATCGGTGATGTTAGGTCGTCGCGAGGTCGTCGCGAGGGTGCTCATTTCTTTTTGATGAGGATTTCGGCAACAAAATACTTGTTAGAGGTTTATGGCTTGTAAGATCCCTGACCTGGGTTTTGGGCTAACCCTATTTGCTTTGGCTTGATGATGTGCCTAGAACCTTGCTTTAATTATTTGAGATGATCTTAGAGCTTGTGGAGAGCTTTAGTCTCCAGTTTGAGCTTTCTTGGATGTGATTTGTGCCATGTGTGCTAGTTTTGATGCAAGTTGCAATTTACCCAAAGTAGGGGTGAATGTGCAATATGTCACCTATAAAGTGTTCCTTCTCTTTCTTGACATCATCTAGAAGAGAAATAATGAAGTGGGTGCCTTGTTTGAGCTTTCTTTGAGTGGTGGTACCCTTGGTGGTGATTAGGGTTATTAGGGTTGTGTGTGTACCTTGTGGGCATAACAACATATGTCGCAACCTATTGCTTGTTTTGTGGGTGTCACCGTTGAGACAACCCCTCTAGGTGTTGTGGTCATGATCTATATGGTTTTGGTTAGTCTTGGGTCAAGATAGTTGCCCTTGCATAGAGTGTCTCGACCTAGGGTGTGAGTGGTGATCTCTTATCTCGATCACATTGATGCTTGGTTCTTTATCACGACCATGGATGGTGTTCCCCGGTGGGTCACAACCATGACCATTTTGGGTGACGTAAATGGTAGAGACCCAACCTAGAGTGTATCACCATCTTGTGCATGTATGGATAAGATGGTTGCATGTGGTTGGATGTTGGTTTTTTTGGGTGGACAAGTGTCCCTTTGGTGCCTTAGGGTGTTGACACCTCATCATTGACCTTCTCTCTCTTCCCTCATATATATAGCCCCTTATCTCTCCATGCAAGTGGTCCTTTTCAGACATCATCTTCCTCCTTCCTTGCTATGTCATCCTTGGAGCCTTGTGGAGCAAGGAATATCTGTTTTGGATCTCTTGGTGGTCGGACTTTCCTTGCATGTAGTGCTTGAGGTGATCCTTGGTCATCTTCAACCCTAGTAATTATATGCCTTATTTGCAACGTTTTTCTTAGATCCCCTATCCCATATTATTCTCATTCCTTGGCCATAGACTGAGTTTTGACATGGTGGTCATTCTTGAGAAAAAAATATCCTCATCACAAGGGTAATAGGCCATGTTCTGACAAGGCGACACTCAAGTGAGAGGGAGTTTCTCCTCTCTTTTCTACTTTCTTCATTGGATCAGCCTAGGGTTCTTCCTTGCCAATTTTCTTGATCAATCCTTGATTGTGATGTATTCTTCTTCTTGAGGTTCTCTTAAGGCGGGTTATATAGCTCTTAACCTTCACTACTAATGCACCTTGCCTATATGCATGTTGATGTATTCTCTTTCCAAAACGTTCTCTTAACATTCTAGAGGATGATCCCAAACCCTAGTACTTGGTTGATGTTAAAACCATGTTTGGTTTGAAAGTAACACGAAACCCTAGTTTTGATACCTGTGTTTGGTGATTATAGTGTAATGGTGGTTTTATATTATCTCTTGATCTTGATTTTGGTCACATGCATGATGGATGAGTGCCTTGATGTTTTTTGAAGTTTGAGTTCTATTTTAGTGCTACCAAACATGGGTTTTCTCTCTCTTGCTTAAGGTAGTTTTCATGGTGTTTTCATGGTACTGGTGTTAGAGCTTGTTACCTGATTTTGGGTGATGTCTTCCTTATTAAGGATGGTGGTTTTCCGCATTGTTCTCTTCTATTCTATATGAGTTATATCCCTGATCTAAGTTCAAATTTTCTCTCTCCTAAATGTGTTTGCTAGATGATCTTATTAGTACCGTTTCTAAGATTTTGTGACCCTGGATCCATGGTTTTGGGCTTTGATGATGTTTGGTCTTTTTTCAGTTTGACCTTATTACTATTGAGATAGTTTGCCCTCTTGTGTTTTGGGTTGAGACTTGCACCCGTGTGTGGTTTTGGTCCAAAACACCTATGTTTTGAGTTTGTCAAAACGTTGTGTGTGGAGATGGCCGTGACACTGTCTTGTTGTTTGGTCGCAACATGTCTTAGGTTGCGACGCCATGTTAAAGGGTAGTAACGCCTGTTTCACGATTGGTCGAGATGCCTAGTGATGATGTATCGCGATTGGAACCAAAAGGTGGTGCTCCATGGTCGCGACTTCGGAAGAGGTGTGTTATGGGTCGATACATGTAGAGGTTTCATGGGCAAAACACATTGGTTGTGTTGTGGTTGTGAAACCTTGGCTGTGTGTAGTCATGACCCATGTATAGTGGGTGGTCGCGACACATGAGCAGTGGGCAGTTAACATATATACTTGGACACCTAATCAACACTTTATATGAGCAACGGTTGAACCATGCCTAGTGCTATTTATATGATGGTTTAAGAAACCCTAATACAATTCCTCCACCCTAAAGGTTCAAAGGATATGGGACATGTCATACTTAGGGTTTAGTGTTTGAATATAGTTATACAACCCTAATTGGCTATGTATGAAACCCTAACCCTAATCTAGGGAAAAATGATGGGTTTACTTCTTTCCCTTGGAATGGTTATGATGTTATGGTGTAATCTCTTTTCTGGTTATGAACCTCTAACCTTGCAGGTGATAAGGTCATACCTAGTGTACTTTATGGTAAATATGATATGACACTTGCTGAATGAGCCTGGATGAGGCATGATGAGATCCTTGTAATGCAAGTTTATGTGAATGGGTCAAATGACCTGGAAGGTTCCTTGTGTATGACTTGAGGTGATAACCTCTAGAGATGTGATTGAGGGATTGATATCCCATAGTTATGTAACATTGGTGACAATGATATGTTGCTATGTGATAGTAATGATGGCCTTGTGAGTGGTAGTGCTACAATGATATGTGATGGTGTGACAAGTTCACACCTTATACATTTTATATCTTCTAAAGTTGTACTATACCCCTTTTATTGTAAAGTTTGTTATGGTTTTGTATGTTATAACTTGATTGATGATAAAAGACACATAATTGGCATAACTAATAAAGTGAAACCATAATCGTGTAGGTGCCATAGATCCATTCCAATTTCACTCTTAGTGTTGGATGGTGAAACAATTTCTCCCTTAGTGGAAAGCTCAGAGTCATATATTGTTGAGTATATGCATTCAAATAATTTGCTATGAGCCATTCCCTAGTACGAGTGTGGATTCAGGCCGTATCTCAATGATGTGACTTAGTATATACTTTTACTTGATTGGATGTGGGCCATACCCTGGTAGGAGTGTGACTTCAGGTCATAGCTCAGTTTCACTAGCGTTGTGCCTATATACCAATGCAAACTAGGTTGTTTTGCAGATGACTCATATTTTATCCTACTGCGGTATTTCTCTTGTGCTGACCGAGAGGTGTGGAAAGGTCGTGGATATCGGCTCTTCCATAGACCTTGTATGAAACTGATTTCAACTTAGCAGGGGTTAGTTGGAGTATGAGTGGTATACCTCATCTCCTTAGGGAATAATAAAATATGTAATACAATCGTGTAGTGTAATTACATAGAGACAAATGTGGATAACATTGGTTGGAGTCATGCCTTTATTTTGTATATAATAGAAGATAAATGATATAAATGTTCTTCATATTCCTTCTTATAATGTTAATTGTTCTACTGCTCAGTGATAACTTCCTAATATTGTTTAACTTCCATCATTTGTTAGATACATATCATTTAACTAAATATGTTTAACCTGCTTAGTATGTTATTTTTTGCTTAGCTTATTTGTGCTTTTAATAGGCATTTCGTGGGGAGTTATATCTCTTGTTGGGACATTTGGTCTCACCCTTTGGTTTTCCACATCTTTTTGGTGATTGTGCACCACGAGGTAGTGATCGTGCAGTTGTGGAAGAGCAACAATAAGAGTAGTAGCTGATAAGGTCGGACGTGCTTCTAGTCTTTTGTTGTAGAGTCCTAGAGTTGTCCCTATACACTCAGGTCTTGGGATTGTCTTCGATGTGTTTTTGGTTATGTTATCGTCATGAGGTTTTTGGCATGTGTGACTTTTGTTGTACAGTCTTGGCAGTTTTACATATTTATGTATGAAACATGTTCTGCATATAATAGGTTGTTGATAGGATAGTTGAAAACAATGATGTAAACATCTTATGATATGTGCTATGTGATCTAGGTGTCTTGTTGTGGACTTATATGTGAAGATTTTTAGTCTATGGTTTTGTCATGACATCGGTTTTAATTTATTATGTTTTGTGATAACCTGAATGTTTAGTTTTAATTCCGTAGTTTAGTTTTGAGTTATCTCTCTTGTTGTGGCATTGGGCATCACAAGTAGTACCAACAATGTCCACACTCGTAGTAGTAGAAACGGAGGAAGAAGAGGGTTCTAAAAAATATAGTACAGAGATGACATTGGCATCGACGACACTCACAACAATAGTGACATAGGAGAAGTGGAAGAAGGTAGTAACATCAATTGACATGATCACTATCGACAACACTCATAGTAGTAGTGACCATGGAGAAGTGAAGAAGGCAGTGACATCAACTAACCTAATCACTACAGTGCAACCAAATCTCACAATGAAATATAGAATAAGGGAAGCAATGTTTTGTTGTGTTGTAAAGTAGAACTTTATCGTTGGTTTCTCAAAAATATCCATGACAGAGGACTTCTTCGTCAGTTGCTCAATAAAACTAAAGATAGAGTAAATAGTATGTCATAAGTTGTATCAAAAGAAATCAAGGACAAAGGTCCTTATCCCAAATAAGAAAAGAACACTCACTAAAGGCATAGTAATTGGTTTTGTAAACCAAACCGATGATAGAGTACATACTGTGTCGTTGGTTGGATATGTGGAAACTGATGACCGAGGTCCTTATCCCTTATAAAAATACCAACCTCATTAAGGACTTAGTCATCATTTTACAAAACCAAAATCGATGGCATAATCCAATTTTAGGGGAAATATTTTTTCACAGGGCACGTGGTTAGAACCCTTTCTCATCGGTTCAATACTATAGAACCAACATTAGAAGCTTTTTGGAGGTAATTGTTTTTGCAGTGGAAGTGACCTATGGATCCATTTGTTTAGAGAAAACCTGATGACACAAGTTTTTTGGAGGCAAAATTTATTTTGTGAGAAAGAGTGTGTCATCAGTTTCTCCACAACCAACGCTGAAGGTCAATATCAATTTTCTTCTCTTAGAAAATTGAGTTTTGTGGGTTGTCTATGACGTCGGTTCTTCCTACGGTAACTGATTTTATAGTAAAAGCGGTACTCATAATTTTTCTTCATCGACATAACTTGACAAATAGTGATGTTTCCGCTTTAGTAACCGACAATATAGGAATGCATCATTTGGTTTCTATGGAAAGTAACGTTAAGAAAAGTGACACTAAAGGTAAAAAATGTACTAGTGCATCCAGATTAGATATACTTTTAAATAGAGAAATGTAATAGGGTGATCTTTGATGCTATTAGTACAACTCAAACATTCCTTGTTATCTCTCTGCTTAGGCTTACTTATGTGCTAAGCAATGATTTTCATGTGTTTGTTTCATGATTTTTCATGTGAATAGTAGGGTTTTCTGAGTGATTGGGGAGGACCAGTTTGGGAGTGCTGAGTTAATGATTATTAGAATACTCTAGTTCACATTCTTGTCTCTTTTTTAACTATTTAAACCAAATTCAAAGTAGGATTCTTGGAGGGAGAGCAACATTCAAAATTAGGGGATTTCAATGCACATAATTTCTCTACCAAAATTGGTTCAAATTTATGCATATTTTCATAAGTACTTCCCTCATATTCATGTTTTTAATGTAAATTTTGGATATATTTCTAAAATTAACTCTTTTGCATAAAGTTTATATTTTCCCCATATATTTTGAGTGAAACAACTTCATTTTATTATTTTCCAAAAATGTTGCTACTTTATGTGGATTTGACAAAGAACAAATTGTTGAATGTCAATACCAACAATTTGTGTTGTCGTGACTAACTTGAGAAGGATAGAATCTAATCAAGAAAAAAGAAGAATTGAGAAGAGGTGAAGGAGAATTTCCAAAACAATTCTTTGTAGCACCAACCAAAACCAGTTGCAATGAGATTGGAAGCTCAAAACCACAACACATCAAAGGAGTTGGTGGCACTGGCATTTATCTGAAGGTCATGAATAAAACGAGGCACATCCAATGGTCCTTAGAAACATGATGTCTTTATTTTTTCTATACAAACCAAAGGAGGGCAGTCACCAAAGAACCTCATTTATGTCGGGTCTCATTTAGTGGCCATCCATGTATGAACCCAAGCTCAAGGAGAAGGAGATGAAAAGATGTTGGAGGCCAGTGTATCCTTAGGAGTAGTTGGAACCACAACACCATCAAGCTACAACATTCTTCCTTTGTACTATATCATAGTAGTTTTATGTGCCTTTCTATTCACCCTTTCCATTCTTTGATTCCATGTTTAGCATGAGGGACTAAAACCCCATTCTTTAGGACCCGAGACTAGCCCACTACTGAATCTATGCATGTTCATTTTGAATCAATATAGTTTTTCTTTTGCTTTAAATTAGACAACAAAAAATAATTGTGACATCCTCGGATTTTGTCTTCTCCAAACCCTATTGGGAATGAGAGGTCAGAATCCGAAAACATCATGCAATCATATCAGAGAGTGATGCAGAAGTGACATACACTTACATGAACATAAAACCATAACATATAATACACCATGATATTCTCAACATTCAACATGTATATTTATACAACATGAATTATTACACAATGATTTACAATTACATATTGAATGAAGATTCTACAATCTATGAACATGTATGCTAACAGGATCTTAGATAATAGGTGCAACATGTGCAACTTGCTCACATCCTATTCTTTTATCCCATTCTAGCTCTGTACCTAGAAAATATGAGAAACAAAAACATCAACAAAAGTTGGTACGTGGTAAAAGATATAATAGTATGGTTGCATGTATGAAATTACTTGAAGAATGAAGAAAGAAGAAAGTAAAGAAAACCATTGCTTAAGGTGAAAAAAATTAGGTAAAACACTTCTTTTATACGTTTCATTTGATGTAGTTGTACAACAATTTTATAAGCACTTCTCATACATCCATTATGGGAAAAATTATTTCATCATACATCTAACATGGGAAATTCATCATACATCCATGTTAGGCAACATACATTCATATTGGGCCATGTGCCCTAGTAGATACAACTCATCACAATGTCCTTTTATGTTTCATTAAGTTTTGGCAAAGCATATAGTATAGTAGTTCAACCAACAAGGTATAAGCAAGTAGTATCACACAAGATACATCATATCATAAGCAACCAAGGAAAACTAGTCTTATACTTAATAAACCATGTACCTTTGATCTCAGATCTGAATTTCCACAAGTCTAAGATTAAGAGAGAGAGTAGATCACCCTGAAATGAAATCAAGGGTATACTTGTTACTATTGGTCCATATGACCCATGACTAAGGTCGGTTCTTTAGGTATAATGGCTTTCATATTCTTATGTTTTAGATCAAGGATAATCCATGACCTTTATCTTACTTTTGGAGTTACGAAATCAGATCTTCATATTATATTTTCATTTACTTGAAGATACCTATTTTATCCAAAAAGGGAGAATTCCCATTTAGGATTTCTATTATGGATTAGATCATCAAGGATATATCTTTAAGATGAATATGATTCAAAAAGATTAGATTTGAATTCTAAGGTGTCAGGGTCGTACAAGGTCATTTAGTGTCATTAACAGTTAGGGTTTGACATAAAGTTGCATACGGTATACACTATTAGAAAGAGTAACTAGAAATTAGGGTTTTTCAGAACTATTGGATCAATTATCCCTCATTGATTAGTGTTTCAAGTAACATGATGATCAAGGACTCCCAAATAAAGTTTAGGATGTCCACTAGCTAGATCTAAAAACAAGGATGACTTTATTATAGAAAATATATATTAAAAGGGTCATTAGGGCTTGTAGGCCATACTTTTTGAACATATCTCGGATATAGGTCCTGATTATATTTTATTTGAATAGTACGCATTTTTCTGATGAAAATGGTATATAGGTTGACTATAATCCGACATTCCTAGCATTTTCTAGGATTTTTCTAAGATTAATTCATTTCTTGGAAAAGAAAAAAAAAGGCTTTACCTTGATCAACGACCGGATCTGACTGGATCGACGACTGTTGTTGATCCAAGGATTGCGAGAGGGCTCGTAGATCACTGCGTTGGCACTTGGGGATGGGTCCACACAACTTGAGGCAACTCCTGACTTCAGTTGCTTTGTGTCGAGACTTGCTAAGGTGGCGTCCGCCGATTGGTCTAGGTGGGTCCACGCTGACACCTCGTTAGTGTCACACCTTCGATTCCTCTTCATTCGAGCAACAACTATCAGGTTGAGGGGGGCGGCAGAGAGCTCATCGGTGCTGAGGGGAAAGGGAGAAATAGGCTCCAAACACAAGCATAAAGGTGTCGCCTGAGGTCTCCACAACCTCGCGATGACAGAGGGAGCGAAGATTTGAAGGGAGGAGGTGACATGAAGGAGAAAGTCTCATAGGCAGTGTGGTGGTGCCACTGAGGATCAGAGGTCAGGTAGAGGTATCTGGTGTTGGTGAGGGTCAGGAAATAGGGGGTTATTGTAAAGGATGGTGGCAGTGACGTCGAGGGGGTGTTTTTATAGGCCCTCGGGGTAGGTTTAGGGTTTGGGTGAGTTTGGGCACTCTTCAGCTGCCACCGGAGTGAGAGGAGCGAAGGATGGGGAGGTCATTCTCCCTGCTCCAAGGGCTAGGGGATTCAGGTGCAGGCTCTTTGACCTCATTTTGGTGAGGGGAATCATTCTGCTCAGATGATATTTCGTGAGGAGGGGTGAGGTGACTCCTGGATAAGGGTCGGGTTCCCTTTCTTCTCCCCGCTCTTTGCGGGAGGTTGAAGACAAAGTCCTAGCCGTCGATTCCATTTTATCCACGATCAGTCGGATCGTGTTACAACCCAAATTTTGGGTTCATTTGGTAAGAAATATGATTTCTCCTAATAAAGATAAATGAACAAATAAGGATGTCTTTTGATTGAATGCATGAATTTCGTGTTGTATGTTTTCTTAATGGGCCTTATTGGCCATTGAGCCCAATTGAAGGAAAAAGAAAAAGAAATTAAAAAGAAATTCAATTGGATAAGGTGTACATAAGAAAATAAATAAAGTAAGAACAAAAGGCTAAGGGATTATTCCAAAAAAATAGAATTTTGAGTTTTAGGGTTCCTTGGGATTCAAGGAACTCAGGATAATAAATTGATGGTAAAAGAAATAGAAAAGATATGGAAAATATGAATAATTAAATGATAACTTGCAATCAAATAAAAGAGCTCATTTCCTTGAGATAATAATCCCAATTTTTGTAGGATGGAAGATAAAAACATGAACAAGGTTCCCTCCAAATTTAAAGTGAAAAGCAGTTATGAATTGGGAGTTATGAATTTTCCAAGTTATCTTTGAATTAGGAATATAATCCGAATTAATTGGAAATTTATTTCCTTTTCATCAAACACGCGTGATGAAGGCCCTTGGATTCTAATCCAATGGGCGCTGCTCATCGTCCAAGTCCCAGTGGGACGAGGAATGTACCCGCAACAGGGGGATTTTGTTCCCTTGATTTCGTGGTCTGTGATGCATCTGCATCCTTGGAAAGTTCTTCTTTGAGTCCGGGAGTGAGAGGAGAAGCTTCCCGACCCTGGTTTGTTGGGGTTTCAACCTGACCTTGCGAAACGCCCAATTGGGCTAGGACTTGGGCTGCGGTTAGGATTGGGAACTCTAACATGGACCTCCCATGGCATATATATAGGGGACCTCTCGGTCCCTTGTTCCAGTGCGATCTCAACCGGCTTCTTATCGTTCCCCTTTACACACTAACCCGCTTGATCGGTTCCTCTCCGGAGAGGGCGCCGCCGCGGCGCTAGCAGCAGAATACAAAGGAAGACGACACTCAGTCATCGTTTGATCCAGATCTGACGGTGCAAGGAGGGGGGCCGGCTGAGTAGAGTTGCTTCAGTCATGGGCTGATAGATCGTGAGTCTATCGTGGACTCACTTAAGATCCAACGGACCGAGCTCGTAGGGCGCACGTGCAGGGAAGGTAGTGGAGCATCAGATCAGGAGGGGTATAGTGGCGCATCAATCCAACGATCAACGATTTTCAGTATTTATTCCTCTCTAATCGAATATTCAGGAAAAAGGGTTTTCTTTGCAAAATTTGTAGTGATAGCTAGGAACCTCATATGGAAAACATTTATATATAAAAGTTGTGTAGAAAAATGCAAGGAATCTTATAAAAATGATTTGAGAACCTAGTTCTACTCCGTTTTGCAAAAGTACCCTAATTTGCTAATAAAGTGTATTAAAAGTTGATGAGAAACCCTAATTGAATGTTAAGAGTGTAATTTGGTGAATCAATAGGTCAAATTGATAAGTTTAACCCTGTTAATGATAAAAGTGGTTTGATTATCCATTTTGAATGCAAAGATGCCTAAATTAGAGTTGTAATCCATAAAAGAAGGTTAATCTATATGGGAACCCTAATTTGGGATAAAAGGAGATAAAAATCATATTCATTTGGAATAAGGAAATCAGATGCTTAATAAAGATTCTAAACTTGATAAAGATGTGCTATAATGAGAAATTAGAGGTTTCATGTAGTTTTGATAAAGTAAGGATCATAATATTGAAAGAGGAGGTAAAAACCCTAATTTCCAAAGAAACCCTAAAATTTGAATTGAAATCCTAAGTAATGTGATGAAATTGGATAAATATTAATAAAAGGAAATTGGTACTTTTTATTCAGGATTTCTCTTCCTCATTTCTTGCTTGATTGGGTTTCTCTACATATTTGATTATGTCTTGAAATCTGCAACCAAAGGTATGTGGTTACGCTTATGATTATTCCGACTAGTTTTCCGAGGATTTTCTCAATGTTTCCCTCATGGGTTGAAATAACTATTGGATGCTTTTATTTCATCCAACTATAAAGTGACTATGATTATCACCATAAGTGTATATATAACTGGCTAGATCTGGGTCCACCTCTGTTGCTTTGAAAGGGCTAAAAAAGGAGTAATCCTAGAGCAAGGTCTAAGTTATCGAGAGTTAGAAATTGGGCTACCTATGTGTAGTGCCATGAGACTCTTTAGCATACCCCGAGTTAAGGAGTGGTCTACCTACAAGTAGTTCCATGTGACTCAACCCTAGAAACTGGTTCACTAGATATGTGGATCATGAGGGGTTTAATGGGGACAACATAGAGGATAGGGTACCATTGGATCACAGAGTTATATTTAAAATGTAATCTTGGTTGTTACATGATTAATTGAATGATTACGTTGTTAACATATTTACATGATTGTTATTTCCCTCACGTACCAGCTTTGGCTGACCGGTGTTTTGTTTGTCGGCATTTTAGGTACAAATTAAAAGAACAAACAGTAAAGTGGCATATGCAGAATTAAATGAGAATTAACGTGCACAGGAGGATTGATTAGATTAGTATCTTCATGGATAGAAGTTTGGAAATCCCAATTTTAAAAAAGGTAAGCAAAGTTTTATTTTATACCAGTGTTCAGTTTAGTTGGTAAAGTTTGTAATTGTTATTGATTATTTGTCGAACCTTTGATCCGGGTTATTGGTTAACGGCTCTGACCTTTCGTTCTCCCTTAATTGGGGGTTACCGGGAGACGGGGTCGTAACAATTGGTATCAGAGCATAGGTTCCTCATTTAATCTTTAATAATTATTAAGTTTTACAAATTCTATAGAACCCGAGGGAGTTATTAGAGGATTATCTAAAAGATTGAGGTGTCTAGATAAGGATCACGTCTGGGGGCTGGCAATATTTTTCCTCTCCACCGCTAGTCAGAATACGAGGACTCCCGGATCCGTGTGACTGCCTGGCCAAAGTCTTAGGGTATGATTCGAAATAAGATACTTTAGGACTCTCTCATCTTGTTCATCCCTTCTCAACTCAAATTCTATTAAGGACCTTAAGGATTAGGGTTTCCTCTCTTCTCCACACCCTCTTGAGGTATGGGTAAAGTTGATAAGGATTAAGAAATCCTCCACCAAATTAATAAAAAGTATGTAAATAAGATGTCATGGACATAAGCTTAATAGAGTAAGCGTAAAGGAATAGATACATGCTTAGGTCGTATGACACGCGTTGTCATTACCCTCAGGAGAGACCTGAGGATAGACCTCCTTAGCAGGAGGATGAGTAAAGAGAGTTAGTCTTGGAGGTAGAGACCTCCATTAAAAGTAGAGACCTAGCAAATCCTTTGAGGATGATGTTAACCCTAACCCTAAGTGAAGGTTAGAGAGAGGGAGATGACATGATGAGTTAGATGTCATGATGAGCATGCCTTGGATGCCATATGAACCATGAGAAGTTGATGACTGAGTACCTTGGCAACCCAACCCTGGGAAGGGTCGTGCATGTTTGAGCGAAGGATAGCTCCTTCATGGATGAGGTTAGAGAAGAACCTGTAGAAACTTGTTGGGCTATTGCAAGTAGGATATAGCTTGCACCTAGAGTGCGTCAGTAGTGTTGACAGTTGGACGAAACCCTAGACAAAGGATCATGATGGATGGCTTATGAGATACACATAAGGGGTTATGGATAATCTTGAGTAAACATAAGTTTGAGCATAGGCTTCACCAGCATAGAGGTATGCCTGTGATCATGATCCTTCATGGAGAGAGGAACTCTAGTCGTAAGGTTGGATGTGGAGTTAGCTCTAGAGAGAAAAATCAGGACTCAAGCAAGAAGGTTGGAAGCTTAGATTCCGAGACATAAGGAACAATGGGTAGTTGATGATAATGCGACCTAAGTGGATGATAGTAGTTGCCTTACGTTTAATCCCTGAAGACATATGATATATTGGTTGCCTTTAGAGGAACCAAACCTTAAGAGGGAGGATGATGTTTCTGGTACCTATGGTATAAGTGATTACCTACTGGATGAGATAAAGAGTGTTTTAGACCCTGAGGAGGTTTAAGTAACCAGTTGTGAGGCTTTATTAACTAGTTGGTTGTCCTGGAAGAGGACTCAACTCTAAAGTGTTGCAAGTAGAAGGATCATGGAAGTACATGACATACCTTGAAAATTCTCGAATGGTGGTTAAGAGTTTGAGCATACAGTCAGACACCCAAAAGTGCACCTAGGGTTCGTAGGTCTAAGAGGGGAAGCTGTGTACCTGATGCTCATGATGAGATTTGAGTCTCTATATTTTCGAGCATGTTACTCCTCATGTGTAGAGGTAAAGAAAATCCCTTAAGTTAAGGGTATGTGTTATGAACCCCTCACAACTAAGTTGGTCTAATGTTGAGGATGAGAACAAGTGTGACTTAGCATGGTTTAGAAGGTACACTTGTGCTTTAGTAGTTGCTGGATTAAGCATGCTCATATAAACCCTAGGGATGCTTGTGACCTTTGTTATCAAGGTGTAGTTTCCTCCCCTCCTGGGAGAGGGACCCTTTGGTAGGAGTTTACCAGTTTGATTGGTTTTGAGGTAACCTAAGGCGGTTTCATAGGATCTCGAGAAGTTAAGTGAAGAGTACATGGCATAAGAATGAACCTATAGACTCACAGATAACCATATCTATGTGCTTGTGGATGTGTTACCATGGAGGTAACCGGTATGGGGCTTGACTAAGGTAGGCAGGTTGCCATGATCCCTATGGAAGGATGGAAGTCAGCCCATGAATGCAAGTAAAGAGATGATGAATGCTTGGGTAAGGTTCTAAGTTGAACATGTACTATAAGAGAATGCTAAGTCTATCCTAGGGTCAGGTAGGGATAAGACCGATGGAAGTAGGAGTTGCCTAATTCCCTAGTGCACATGACCATAGGGTTGAGAGGTAACAAATATCATTGTATGAGGGCCATGGGTTAGGAGATTGATCACCTTCATGAACTCATGGGATCCAAAGGGCAGATGAGTAGGGCACTCTCTGGATGCATGAAGGAAGAGGGATGACCCCAAAAGTGTCGGCACCCTAAAGGCCTAGAGGAGATGACCAAGGACTTTGCTTGGACCAAGTAGGTTTGAGACCAGTTTTCCATGGAAGTAACTTTGATATCATGATGTTTGTGATGTGGAGACATAAGTTGCACGTTTCAACTTAGAATTGAAGGTGTACTGGTGATGTGGGGTGTATCATCTCTACTCTTGGAATAGGAAGAACTTTGTGTTTGGATGACCGCCAAATGCTTATTTCTTCTTATTATGGGAGTGAGAGATGGGACAGTACGCATGCCATACACCAAGGATAAAAGATGAGGTGGGTTGGAACGTTGCTACGAGGTATGAGGACAAAGATGATAACATACCTTGGTGGAGTGAATGATACATGGACATGTACAAACGGTAAAATTATTAAGATAATCACCTTGTGAGAATGTTTTATCAGGAGCTATGTGGAATTTGCAAGTTAACCAAGGTTGAGTTTGATCACCATGAGGATGAGCTCAGAGCTTCTTGATGAAGACCCACTTAGATTTTGAGATAAGATGATAAGTATAATACATGGAGGTGTATGTCTTCGACATTACCTAACACCTAAGGATAAGAAGGGGTAATGAAGGCTCTGGTTGAGATATAGCTGCCTAGTTTAGGTGGAAGCTGGAAAAAGTTGAGGTTGCTAGGCTAACCTTAAGTTGAGAAAAAGGGATAAGTTTGGCCAATACCTAGATATATCAATAATGGTTAATCAAGTAAATGATTAATTGGTTAGCCAGTCTAGTACATGATATGATGAAAGGATGGTTGTAGAACCTCATATGTACTTCTTTGGAAAGGAAAGTGATGAAGCCCTGATGAGAGTGGTTTAGGGTTCGAGGAATCGATCTTCAGGAATCATGACATACGGTAAATCGTGATCTTAATCACCATACACCATAGTACTACTTAGATAATGGGTGGTAGCAGTACTATGGATGTTGGAGGTGAAGTGCATGTGGTATGTTGCCATGCATGACAGGAGGAAAAGGATAAACACCAGTAACTCAGTGTATCGATATAGAGAATAAAAGAGTCCCTGAGAGGGAGTAGGAGTTCTTCATTATGGATGTTGTGGTAAGACTCCCTTTGACCAAGAAGGTCAAGATGCAGTATGGGTTATGGTAGATCACCTCACCTAGATAACATGAGAAAGAAGGGAGTACTGTCAAGAGACAAGTTTTGTTGAACTACATAAGAGAGAGAGATGGTTCAACTACACCATGATATGAGTTTAAAAGTTCTTGAGTTGACCTAAAATTTTCCTTCCAAAAGGTGGAAGTAGGTACATGAAGAACTCTATGATAGTATAGTTTATCACGCCTAACAAATGGTTAGTGTGATCCAGACTAGAGGGTCTGATGACAACATGTGTGCTCGTTCAGGGTGATATCTAGAGACAGATCTTGTCCAATGAAAGATGTGATGATGACCACCATAGCCAGTATCGGGATTTAAAGAAGCTCTGTAAGGGAGGTTGTGTCGGTCACCACTTCAGTAAGATGATGTTGGTGAAAGGACCACGTGATGGTTAGAAATGGACCACAGTGTGTGCAGATGGAGTCGCTTTGATCTTGCAATGGCTGAAAGGAGTGCATGGACGACATGAGTCGTGAGCAGATGCAAAGTAGAATGTCATACAGTTCATTATGGGAGGATGTGTGACATGAAAATCCGACCCCTCTAAGTTATAGCTAAGAGAGATGAGTCCCCAATATATGGGTCCATTTGAGATGGATTGGTGGAGAAGGTTATGGATAACCTTACCCCTCGAGATAAAGAAAGGTGCGATGAGTTCCAAGTGTCCAATTTAGAGCACTATGTGAGGTACCCAGACCATGAGCTAAACAATGAACCTAGTGAGCCCCAAGGAGGCTGAAATGACCTGAGTCACCTGTGCAATTTATAGATGCCAGGATGAAAGAACTCAAAGAAAAGAATATGTGATGATAAAGGTTCTTTGGAGGCACCATGAGTAAGGTAAAGCCACATAGGGGTCGTTGATTGACATGGAAAAGTCTTATCCTGAATTGTTTGTTTTGCTAGATTGAATTTTGAGTTTTTGGGTTCCTTGGGATTCAAGGCTAAGGGATTATTCTAAGGCTAAGGGATTATTCTAAAAAATAGAATTTTGAGTTTTTGGGTTCCTTGGGATTCAAGGAACTCAGGATAATAAATTGATGGTAAAAGAAATAGAAAAGATATGGAAAATATGAATAATTAAATGATAACTTGCAATCCAAGAAAAGAGATCGTTTCCTTGAGACAATAGTCCCAATTTTTTTAGGATGGAAGATAAAAACATGAACAAGGTTCCCTCCAAATTTGAAGTGAAAAGGATTTACGAATTGGGAGTTATGAATTTTCCAAGTTATCTTTGAATTAGGAATATAATCTGAATTAATTAGAAATTTGTTTCCTTTTTATCAAACACGCGTGATGAGGGCCCTTGGATTCTAATCCAACGGGCACTGCTCATCGTCCAAGTCCCATTGGGATGAGGACTGTAGCCGCGACAGGGGGATTTTGTTCCCTTGATTTCGTGGTCTGTGATGCATGTGCATCCTTGGAAAGTTCTTCTTTGAGTCCGGGAGTGAGAGGAGAAGCATCCCGACCCTGGTTTGTTGGCGTTTCAACCTAACCTTGTGAAATGCCCAATTGGGCTAGGACTTGGGTTGCGGTTAGGATTGGGAACCCTAACAGGGACCTCCCATGGCCTATATATAGGGGACCTCTCGGTCACTTGTTCCAGTGCGATCTCAACCGGCTTCTTATTGTTCCCCTTTATACGCTAACTTGCTTGATCGATTCCTCTCTGGCGAGGGTGCCGCCACGGCGCTAGCAGTAGAAAACAAAGGAAGATGATTCTCGGTCATCGTTTGATCCAGATCTGATGGTGCAAGGAGGGGGGCCGGCTGAGTAGAGTTGCTTCAGTCATGGGTCGATAGATCGTGAGTCTATCATGGACTCACTTAAGATCCAACAGACCGAGCTAGGACGGTGCGCACACAGGGAAGGTAGTGGAGGTGACTGACGTGGAGCGTTAGATCAGGAGGGGTCTAGTGGCGCATCAATCCAACGATCAACAATTTTCGGTATTTATTCCTCTCTAATCGAATATTCAGGAAAAAGGGTTTTCTTTGCAAAATTCATAGTAATAGCTAGGAACCTCATATGGAAAAAATTTATATATGAAAGTTGTGTAGAAAAATGCAAGGAATCTTATAAAAATGATTTGAGAACCTAGTTCTGCTCCGTTTTGCAAAATTACCCTAATTTGCTAATAAAGTGTATTAAAAGTTGATGAGAAACCCTAATTGGATGTTAAGAGTGTAATTTGGTGAATCAATAGGTCAAATTGATAAGTTTAACCCTGTTAATGATAAAAGTGGTTTGATTATCCGTTTTGAATGCAGAGATGCCTAAATTAGAGTTGTAATCCATAAAAGAAAGTTAATCTATATGGGAACCCTAATTTGGGATAAAAGGAGATAAAAATCATATTCATTTGGAATAAGGAAATTAGATGCTTAATAAACATTCTAAACTTGATAAAGATGTGCTATAATGAGAAATTACGGGTTTCATGTAGTTTTGATAAATTAAGGATCATAATATTGAAAGAGGCGGTAAAAACCCTAATTTCCAAAGAAACCCTAAAATTAGAATTGAAATCCTAAGTAATGTGATGAAATTGGATAAATATTAATAAAAGGAAATTGGAACTTTTATTTCAGGATTTCTCTTCCTCATTGCTTGCTTGATTGGGTTTCTCTGCATATTTGATTATGTCTTGAAATCTGCAACCAAAGGTATGTGGTTACGCTTATGATTATTCCGACTAGTTTTCCGAGGATTTTCTCAATGTTTCCCTCATGGCTTGAAATAACAATTGGTTTCTTTTATTTCATGCAACTATAAAGTGACTATGATTATCACCATAAGTGTATATATAACTGGCTAGATCTGGGTCCAACTATGTTGCTTTGAAAAGGCTAAAAAAGGGGTAATCCTAGAGCAAGGTCTAGATTATCGAGAGTTAGAAACTGGGCTACCTACGTTTAGTGCCATGAGACTCTTTAGCGTACCCCGAGTTAAGGAGTGGTCTACCTATGAGTAGTTCCATGCGACTCAACCCTAGAAATTGGTTCACTTGATATGTGGATCATGAGGGGTTTAATGGGGACAACACAGAGGATAGGGTACCCTTGGATCGCAGAGTTATATTTAAAATGTAATCTTGGTTGTTACATGATTAATTGAATGATTACATTGTTAACATATTTACATGATTGTTATTTCCCCCACATACCAGCTTTGGCTGACCGACGTTTTGTTTGTCGGCATTTTAGGTACAAATGAAAAGAACAAACAGTAAAGTGGCATATGCGGAATAAAATGAGAATTAATGTGCACATGAGGATTAGTTAGATTAGTATCTTCATGGATAGAAACTTGGAAATTCCAATTTTAAAAAGGTAAGCAAAGTTTTATTTTATATGAGTGTTTAGTTTAGTTGGTAAAGTTTATAATTGTTATTGATTATTTGTTGAACCTTTGATCCGGGTTATTGGTTAACGGCTCGGACCTTTCGGTCTCCCTTAATTGGGGGTTACTGAGAGACGGGGTCGTAACAGATCGGATGTCTGGGGTGTGAGGCCGCATAAGTGTCCACTCCCAGCCTTGTTATCAACACAATGTGTCATTCAAATGTCACACTTAATTAGCAACTTAGGTCTAGGGTGATATTAGGTGTATTATTTTCAAATGTCAATAAATCCTAATTGGTTAATCCAATTGCAATAAAATTTTAGGTGTATCTTAATGATGTCATGATGTAGCTATGATGTAAAATTGGAGTTAAAATCCGAATGTTGGCCATGTCAATTGACTATATGTCATATTTCATGTAATTTTACTTTATAAGATACTAGGGATGCTATTAAAAGAAATTGATAAGACAAATTAATCAAGGTTGACATCAAACTCTAACATTGATTCATATGTACATAATTCCTCAAAAGAAATTAGTTCATTAATCATTGGATCACTAAATGAATGATTGGTCTCATGAGAGCTTAATCAATTAGTAAGGGTATTAATTCACAATTGAATTCAATTAGGCATCATAGCCCTCTATCGTATCTCAAAACCCCTAATTTGGGTGAAGGAATCCATGATTCTATTACCAATTCCTCAATTTGGTATTTGTCCTCTACATAGAATGCTTGTATCTCAAATATTGTATTAGTTATTAAAACTCAAAAATCTAGTTTATCACAATAATTGTTTCCTTTTTTATGCGTGATCTTGACTATATGTGTTGGTTTGTTAACTATTTTTAAATTAGGATTAACAAATAGATAATTTGTCATGATCACAGTCGACAACATGTGTAAAAGTGGGCTAACTATTCCTAAGTATTAGTCTAGAGACATATCTTACTTTTTGTTCTTTATATGTGTCGTGAAAGAAGATTAGTAACTTGGCTACATAGAGTGGTATGCAAAAATGGATAGTACGAGCTCCATACCCTTAATCTAATGAAGTGATATAAGTTGTATTAATTGAATAGAGTGAATCCATAGGTTGACAATGTGGTAAACTTGGTATCCTAAAATACTCATCCTCCTGATTTTCATCAACTTTACTTTATACAATTTTAATTCATGTTCATTGCTCAATCACTCAATCAACTCATTTCTTAGGCTTAGCTGATCTATTTGAGTTAGTGGTAGTTTCTAGTTGTCCCTAATTCCCTCAGTTTGACATTCGAGCCTCTTTGGGTCCCTTTACTATTCTGACACATACACTTTGCATTGAGCACATGCACTTAAGTCCCGTTAATACCTCAAGAATTTCAATTGGGTGATATTCTCAAATAACATCAACCCCAGATGAAGGCAATAAACTTAACACTAGTGGGAGACAAACCACACCAGATTGAGTAATGTTTCTTTCAAAACTCATTTGATCATAATTTTTGTATTTGTACTTTTCCATTAAACACACACATGTTGTTTTATATGTCATTGTCGACTTTAATTGTGCAAGAGAACAAAGTAGTGAGAGAGAAGGAAATTGTTTTGGAATGAATTGATAAGTAATTTATCAACTATTTTGAAGATATGCTCTAGAATGATCATTCTGGAAAAAGACAAGTGTGCTATTTGAGGCCTTTGTGATGGTTTGGATTCAAGGCATTTAATGTAGAATAATCATCTTATGTTGAAGATTCCATATATTGACCAAGTAAAATGGTTATACCAATTTATTTGAAAAATATGGGCATTTGTTGGGTATTCCCCTATTCTATGGTATGTTGTCCAAAAAGAATTGCTATAAGCTCATTGATAAATTCAGCAAGAAGTTGGAGGCTTGGAAGTCTAAAACTCTTAGTATGGCTGGCAGGATAGAGTTAATCAAGTCTACTATTTCTTCTCTTCATATGCATTGGATGCTTGCTTTTCCTTTGCCTGCTTCGGTTTTGGATTTTGTTGATAAGGTGGCTAGGGACTTTCTCTGGGGTAAATCTGAAGGCATGAATCATCTTCACTTGGTTCCTTGGGAGAAGGTTACCCTTCCTACTAGTGAAGGAGGTTTGGGTATTAGACGCAGTAAGGATGTGTCTCGTGCTTGTTTGATTATGAATGCGTGGGATGTCTGTAATAAGAAAGACACTCTTTGGGTCAAATGGATATCCTCCAAGTACCTGAAGGAAGATAATTTCTGGATTTTGGAAGAATCTGCCAATTTCTCTTGGATGTTCAATAAGGTGCTTTCTGTCAGGAAACTTCTTTTATCTTTGATTAATTTTCACATTGGGCCTAATTCATCCTTTAAGATTTGGAAGGTTCCTTGGTGTGATTCTAAGTTGTTGGGTGATGTGGTGGATATGAATCCTATTAATTCTGGTATGGCTGCCAATGCTAATCTTGGATCTGTTATATTTAATTCTGAATGGAATCCTCCTAAATCCAGGGTTGCCCACTTGTTTCTTAAGTGTATGAAAGTGCATAATATTGTCATTAATGATGTGGATGGCATGACTATTCTGGGGGACACTAAGCCTATTCTCAAGAAGATTTGGAACTTTGTTCGTACTAAAGGAGAGTTCAGTAATCGGTACACTTGGTTTTGGTCTAGTAAAGCTCCCAAAGTGTTTATCATCCATGCTTGGAAAGTGTGTCTTAACAAGTTACCTACCTCTGATTATAGTAGGAGAAGAGGGATCACTTTGGCTTCTATTTTCTTTCTCTGTAGATGTGGTTATGAAGACACTTATCATGTTTCTTTCACTTGTGATTATGCTAGAGAGGTTTGGATGGCTTGTGCTGACTTGCTTTTTATTGAAGATCCGCCTAGCAGTTATGATGATCTTCTTCTTATCAACTCTATTCCTGGGAGGAAGGCTGCTCTTTGTATTATGTATCATTTGTGGAGAGAAAGAAATCTAAGAGTTCATGATGATAAGTCTATCCCAGTGAATGTGCTTGTCAAGAAAGTCAGGGACACTATTGCTATGATCATCTGAAGTGTTGGGCAGCCTCCTGCTTTGCTTTGGTTTCTTTGTAACTATGGTGGTTGATCTTATCCTTTGGGAGTGGCAGAGATCTCCATAGTTCCTCCTTTTGGTGCTGTTGCGCTCTTCTTTGTTAGCTTTGTTGTTTTGGGTTGTTGGGTAGCATCCTGGTGTTTGCTTTGTTGTTCTGGTTCTATGGTGGATGATCTTATCCTTCGGGAGTGGCAGAGATCTCCATAGTTTCTTTTTTTTTGAGATGCAGGTTGCGTGTCCTTTGATTGTTCTTTTTGGAGTGTTGGGTTGCCTCCTGCTGTTGTGTTGGTTCTTTGTGACTATGGTGGATGATCTTATCCTTCGGGAGTGGCAGAGATCTCCATAGTTTTCTTCCGTTTGTGCGACAGGTTGCGTGTTCATCGTGCCTATGCTTGTTTGATCTTGTCCTTTGGGAGTGGCAGTTTTCTCCTTTGCTTTGTTGTGTTGGGTTGTTGGGTAGCCTCCTGGTGTTTGCTTTGTTTCTTTTCTGGTTCTATGGTGGATGATCTTATCCTTCGGGAGTGGCAGAGATCTCCATAGTTTCCTTTTTTTGTGTTGCAGGGTGCGTGTTCCTTGGTTTGTTTTTTTTGGAGTGTTGGGCTGCCTCCTGCTGTTGTGTTGGTTCTTTGTGACTATGGTGGATGATCTTATCCTTCGGGAGTGGCAGAGATCTCCATAGTTTTCTTCCGTTTGTGCGGCAGGTTGCGTGTTCTTCGTGCCTATGGTTGGTTGATCTTATCCTTTGGGAGTGGCAGAGGTCTCCATAGTGTTCCTCTTGGTTGGTGTTACTGTTCTTGTTGGCTGTTTGCTGTGCTCCTTTGCTATTCCTTTGTTGGTTTTGCTGTTCTCTGTGCTGCTGTGGACGATCTTTATGTGGAGGGTTTCTTCAGTTGCTGTTTGGGTTTCTGGATGCTGTCGGCTGGATCTTGCTGTGCTAAGCTTTTGACGTTTTGCTATTGATCTGTCTCTTGTTTTGCTGGGCTGTTCTACCCTCTCGGTGGTTTGGCTAGTATGGTTGAGCTCCCTTGGTTTTTTGGTGGTTTTGTATCTCGGCTTGGGTATTCCTCCTTTGTCCTCAGCTATCTGGAAGATCATTCTCTGCAGGAGGGTCACTGAGCCTATTAGCTCTTGAGAATATGGGAATATCTGCTGGTGTTAGTTTAGGAGGAGCCTTTCCTTCTCATCGTCTGCAGCAACAACAATCTGGATATATGGCTGTTTGCGCCTGTTTTGTTTGCTGGGATATATGGCTGCTGGGTGGAGCCTTTCCTTCTCATCGTCTGCAGCAACAACAGTTATAGAGTGGCGTGCTTCAGCAAGTTTTTCTATGATGGGCTTTCTTGGTGTTTCATATCTTGGATCTGGAGGACATTTACCTAAGGGTCGAGTTCAAGCAGGGTATTGTCAGTTTTCTGCTGTTGGCGAATTGCTGATGCTTTTCTTCGTCTAGATTTCTTTGTTCTGTGCTCTGGTAGAATTGGCGCTTTGTATTATCCTTCTCCTCTAGTTTGACTTTAGTTCCTGTATAGATATCCTCCCCTTTTGCTCTTTTTCTTTTTTGCCATCTTCAGTTATGAAGATGGAAAGCATTGTACATATACAAAAAGAAAATACAAAAAAAGCAACACGAGTTTTGACCGACCAAAAAAAGTGAAAATTTGTTCCTAATAGAATTGTTATGACCCCACCTTTCGGTAACCCCCAATTAAGGGAGACTGAGAAGTAGAAGCCGCACCCATGATTTCGGATCAAAGGTTCAACAATTAACCAAGAACAATTATTAAATTTTAACAGACTAAACTGAAAAGCTGTAAGAAAATAAACTTTCGCATACCTTTTTGAAAACTTGGATCTCTAAACTTCTATCCACTTATGGATTCTACTCTAACTAATCCTCCTTGTATTTTACTTCATGTATTTCACAATATGACGATTTACTATTTGTCCTTTTGTCTTGTACCTAAAATGCCGAAAAACAAAACATCGGTCAGCCGAAGCTGGTATGTGGGGGATACAATAATCGTACAACTATGATAACAATGTATTGCAGCTGATTACCATTTAAAAAACAATTTTACATTTTAAATATAACTACGCGATCTATACATCCCCTATCCTCTGTGTTGTCCCTGCGGTGGACCTAGATGCTACTTTGCTCATAGTAGATCCCTATTAAACCCCTCAAGGTCCCACCCACAGGTGAACCAGTTTCTAGGGTTGAGTCACATGGCACTACCCGTAAGTAGCCCACTCCTTAACTCATGGCACTACACTTGGTAGCCCAGTTTCTAACCCACGATAACCTAGACCTTACTCTAGGTTACCCCTTTTTAGCCTTTACAAGCCACAGAGGTGGATTTGTATCTAAGCCAGTTATATATATATTCATAGGGATAATCGTAGTCACTTTATAGTTGCATGAAAAAGGCATCCAACAGTTATTTCAAGAAACCGATAAAACCATTCGAAAATCGCCGTGAAACTAAAGCGATTATTCATAAGCGTAACCACATACCTGACTTGATGATTTCACAAGCATTAAGCAAATCCAACCAAGAAAGAAATACAAGCAAGCAATTCAACAATCACATAATTCCTAAAAAGAATATGTACTCTATTTATTACACACTTTATCAAGAATCTACTTTATTGACTTGGATTCACTTTCTAAGGTTTCTAATCTGAATTAAGGTTTCATTAATATTCATTAGGGTTTCTCAGATCAATTTCTCAAACTTTATCCCTTTTAGGTCAACAAACCCTAAAATACTCTTTTCTACTTATATAAACCCTAATTTCTCAAATTGACTTAGGATTATCATATCTCTATTTATTCATGGATTTGAACAATTAAAACAATTAAAAGACATATTCATCTAAATTAGGGTTTTCAAGCCCTTTAATGCATATTCATGCATGAAACCCTAAATTAAGCTAATTATATAAAAAAAGATCATCTTTTTAGATCCTAATTTCACTTTTATTAACAATAGGTTAATATTGGCTTGAATTATCCAATGAGCATCATTAAATCCATCTATCATCAAATCTAAGGGTTTTTCATTAATTAAATCATTAAAGATGATAACTTTATGTACTTTTCAAATTTCAAGCATATTTATGCACATAAACTCTAAATTAGACCAATTATCTGCAAAGGTCATCCTTTTCGATCTCAACGTTCCTTTTTATCATTAACAGGTTAATACCAACTTTAATCATCCATTAAACCCTATTAAACACTCTATTCGTTTCAAAACAGGGTTTCTTAATCTATAATTCATTAAAAATGATAATTTACACTACTTTTCGAATATCAAGAGGAATTTTCTTCTAACTATATTTTTATTGGATTCCTCTCATTTTTTTAAGCAAAATACATATATTATTTGCTACTATCGGAGTTACAAATAGCAAGATATTATTTTTGCATTAAAACACTTACTAGAGCCAATCAAAAGCTGCCACATCGCCTTGGTGTCATGCAGAGCACTCGCTTGATTTGGAAACATGACGAAAATATGTGATTGCCCTTGGTTTAAGTCCTCGGCTCTTCAATGCCTGAATGGGCATAACCATCCAACGCGTAGCTGCCCTTCCTCTACCTCGCGACGACCTAACATCACCGATCTGTGACACGTCGGAGGTCCATCCTCCCCTCCTCTAGGCTCGGGTGTGGCTGTCCATGGCCACCCCAGCTCCGATACATCTTGGCGCCCTCAGGGCACATCCACACCATGGCCAACGATGGTTGTTTTGAGCTCGACCTTCCTACGCTTATTGCTTCGGTTTGCTGCAGTTTTGTAGTCATATGGTAGAGGTCGCCTAGGGTGTGGTTGGATAGCCGATCCTCCTTGGATCGCCGAGGATGCTTCTCCCTTTTAACAAGACCATACTACCACCCTACGTGCTCTAGGGATAACACTACACCTCCTTGGTTAGGGTTTGTAGGGAAAGGAACAAGAAGAAGGGAGAGAGAGAGAGATGTGTGGGATCTCTTGAACTTGGCTCCAGGTCTCACCCCTTATATAGGGGAGAGTACGAAGCCCTAAGGCGTGCCTTCATGGGGACTCAAGTCCTATTCTCAAAAGGAAACATACTTTCCTTGGTTGTGAAGCAACCACCTTTCTCTATCTTCATTATCCCCATATATAACTATGTTATTTGAATATTTATAAATTCGAAAACCTTTTCCCTTATTCTCATTATTCTTGCTTTTTAATACTTTGGCACGAATTTCTATTTTCTTTTAACAGAAATCACTTCCTTTTTCACAATGCCACCAAAATCATTAATAATGTATCATATTATCATTTATTTTGCAAATTTGGTATTTTCTCTTTCTTTCCTCTTTATTGGGGCTCCTTGGACCCCAAGAAACTCTATTATTTCGAAATCCTTTTTATTGGATACTCATTATCCTTCTAGATGCATCTAAATACATTATTTCTCATTATCATGTGTATTTCTTATTAAAATATTTCTTTTTGAGGATTTATCTTGATTTCTCTTTTATTTTCCTCATTGGTATTCCTTTTATCATTAGGAATCCTTGGGATACGAAATTCCACCAAGGATAACCCAATTATACCTTTTTCCACTTATTTCCAATATTTTATCATTATTTTCAATTTCTTTCTTAATAAAGAAATACTTAATTGATCTTTTCTTTTCTTATTGCACTCTCTATGCAACTTTGGACTCCTTGGAACTCAAGGAACTCAATAGGCACAAAATCCCTCTTTGGATTTGCCTTCTAGAGGTTTCCACATTTTTCTTTTCTCAAATATTCAATTATTCATTCACTAATTGAATTTTCTTGTTATTTGCGCCCAATAGCCAATAAAGCCCACAACACAAACATCAAGGCTATTGTAAAAAAAATCCATTTATTCGGACCAAATTTTATCATTATTTGTTCAAATAGCTTTCATATGAGAAATTACATTTCTGACCAAATGAACCCAAAGATTGGGGTTGTAACATCCTTCCCCTCTTATAGGAATTTTGTCCTCAAAATTCTAACAAGCAATCAAACAATTCAGGATCAGACTTTTCCATGTCCATCATTGGCCCCTATGTGGCTTTACCTTACTCATGGCGCTTTCAAAGAACCATTATCATCACATATTCTTTTCTCTAAGTTCTTTCATCCTGGCATCTATAAATTGCACAGGTGGACTCAGGCCATTTCAGCCTCCCTTGGGGCTCACTAAGTTCATTGCTCGGCACATGGTCGGGTACCTCACATAGTACTCTAAATTGGACACATGGAACTCATCACACATTACTTTATCCTGAGGGGTAATGTCAAACTTAACCTTCTCCACCGAACCATGTCAAAAGGACCCATGCATCAGGGACTCAGCTCTCTTAGCTATAACTTAGAGGGGTCGGATTTTCATGTCACATATTTCCCACAGTGATCTGCATGTCAGTCTACTTTGCATCCGCCCACGACTCTCGTCGTCTCTAGGGTCCTTTCAGCCATTGCACGATCAAAGCGACTTCATCTACACACACTGTGGTCCTTTTCTAACCATCACATGGTCCTTTCACCAACATCACCTTACTGAAGTGGTGACCGACACAACCTCTCTTACAGAGCTTCTTTAAATCCCGATACTGGCTATGGTGGTTATCTTCACATCTTTCATAGGACAAGAATTGTCTCTAGCTATCACCCTGAATGAGCACATATGCTCTCATCAGACCTTTTAGTCTGGATCATACTAACCATTAGTTAGGGGTGATAAACTGTACTAACATCGAGTTCTTCATGTTTCTACTTCCACCTCACAGAAGTGAACCTTTAGGTCAAACTCAAGAACCTTTGAACTCGCTTCATGGTGTAGTTGAACCTTCTCTCTCATGGGTAGTTCAACCAGATATGTCCCTTGATAGAACTCTTTCTTTCTCATGTCATCTGGGTAAGATGATCTACCATACCCCATATTGCATCTCGACCTTCCTTCGTCCAGGAGAGACTTACAACATCCATAGTGATGAACTCCCATTCCCTCCTGGGAACTCTTTATCCTCTATATCAATGCACTGGGTTACTGGTGTTCATCCTTCACCCTCGGCTTGCATGGCCATATCTCACATGCAACTTTATCTTAGGTATCTAAAGTACCACTGTCACTTATTATCTTCGTAGTACAGTGTATGGTGATCTTAAAATCATGATCTCTTGTATGTCATTATTCTTCAAGATCAATACCTCAAAAACCCTAAACCATTCTATCGGGGTTTCATCACCTTCTTTTCCAAAGAAGTGCATATGAGGTTCTACTACCATCGTTTCATTGCACCAAGGACTAGATTGGCTAACCAAACAACCATTAACTGATCTCGTTACATTGGTGTTAGCCAAACATATCTTCTTTTCCAAACTTAGGGTTAGTCTAACAACTTCTTCTAGCCAAACTAGGCAGATATATATCTCAACCAGAGCATCCATTACCTCTTCACCTTCTTATGTATTAGGTAATGTTGATGACATACACCTTCCTGTATGCCACTTATTATTATCCCTAAGTCCATCCTCATTGAGAACATTCTGAGCTTATTCCTTTGGTTTTTGAACTCAACCTGGTATAACTCATAGCTCATGCTAAAAACATCCTTATAAGATGACTACTTTATTTCTCTTTAGCATTTGCAACCCATCCATGTATCATTCACTTTACCAGGGTATGTTATCTTCTCTGTCCCCATATCTCGTGGCAACGTTCCAAACCACATCATCTTTTATCCTTGGTGTATGGCATGCATATTGTCCTATCTCTCACTCCCATAACAAGAAGAAATAAGCATTTGGCGGCCGTCCAAATACAAATTTCTACCTATTCCATGAGTAGAGATGGTACATCCCACATTGCCAGTACACCTTAAAATCTAAGTTGAAATGTGCAACTTATGTCTCTACATCACAATCATCTTGATATCAAAGTTACTTCCATGGAAACTAGTGTTGAACCTACTGAAGTTTACACACATCTCTTAGTCATCTCCTCTAGGTCTATAGCGTGCCGACACTTTTGGGGTCCTCCCTCTTCCCTTATGCATCCAAAGAGTGCCCTACTCATCTGACCTTTGGGTCCCATGAGTTCATGAAGGTGATCAATCTCCTAACCCATGACCCTCAAACAATGATAGTTGTTACCTCCCGACCCTATGGTCATGTGCAACTAGGGAATTAGGCAACTCCCACTTCCATCGGTCTTATCCCTACCTGACCCTAGGATAGACTTAGGATATTCTTATAGTACATGTTCAACTTAGAACCTTACCTAAGCCTTCATCATCTCTCTCTGCATTCATGGGCTGACTTTCATCCCTTCATAGGGGTCACGATGACTTGCCTACCTTGGCCAGGCCCCTACCGGTTACCTCCAAGGTAACACATCCACATGCACTTAGAGATGGTTATCTATGGGTCTATAGGTTCATCCTCATACCATGTACTTTTCTCTTAGCTTCTCAAGATCTTATGAGAGCTCTTTAGGTTAGCTTAAACCAACAAAACTGGTATACCCCCTTCCAAAGGGGCCCTCTCCCATGATGGGAGGAAAACTTCTCCTTGATAACAAAGGTCACCAACATCCTTATGTCTAGGGTTTACATCCATATGAGCATGCTTGACCCTAGCAATCCACTATGGCACAAGAGGACCACCTACTAAACCATGCTAGGTCACACCTATTCTCATCCTCAACATTGGGTCAAGATTAAACCTCCCCATGTCATCAACTTAGTGCTAAGGGGTTCATCATGCCTTAGACTTAAGGAGTTTCCCTTTTTCTTCTATACATGAGGAGTACCATGCTCGAAACTATAACAACTTAATTCTCATCATGAGCAATAGGTATACCACTTCCCCTCTTAGGCCTAGGAACCCTAGGTTCACTTTTTGATGACCAACTGCATGCTCAATCTCTTAACCACGAATCAGGCATGTATAAGGTATGCTACGCACTTCCTATCATCCTTCTACTCGAGAAACACTTCAGAGTCGAGTCCTCCTTAAGGACAACCAACAAGGTACAAGGCCTCACAACCTGTTACTAAACCTTTCCAGGTCTAAGGAACTCTTCTCCCTATCTCAAGAGGGTAACACCTATACCAAAGGCACAGAGGTATCAGCAGATTCATCCTCTCTCTAGGGTTTGGTTCCTCTCATGGCACCCAAGACATCATCAACCTCTAGGGATCAATCATCTGGCGACCACTATCATCCACTTAGGTCGCATCATCCTCAACTCCCTACTTTTCCTCATATCTCGGAGTCTAGGATTCTAACCTTCTTGCTTGGTTTCCTGTTCACTCTCTAGAGCTAACCCTACAACCAACCTCACCATTAGAGGTCCTCTCTTCATGAAGGATCAACCTCAAAAGCTTGCCCTTACCTGGATGAAGCCTATGTTCAACTCATGTTCGCTCAAGGTTATCCATAGCCCCTTATGGTTATCACATAAGCTATCCATCAAACACTCCCAGCCAGGGTTTCAACATGTTGCTCGCACTACTGATACATTTTGGGTGCCTATTATGCCCATATAAGCTCATGGGGTTTCCATAGGTTCTTCTCTAACCTTTAAAATGAAGGAGCTATCCTTCACTCTAACATGCACGACCCTTCCCAAGGTTGGGTCGCCAGAGGTACTAGGTCATCCAACCACTCATGGCTCATACGTCATCCAAGGCATGTCCATCCAAACATCTGGTCTAACACATCATGCCATCTCTTTCTCTAACCTTCGCTTAGGGTTAGGGTTAACATCATCCTCAGAGGATGTTCCAGGTCTCTACTTGTAATGGAGATCTCTATCTCCAAGACTAACTCTCCGTATTTATTCTTCTGACAAGAAGGCCTAGCCTCAAGTCTCTTCTGAAGTCATGACAACTTATGTCATACGACCTAAGCATGTATCTATCCTTTAGTTTACGCTTAATCTATTAAGCTTATGTCCATGACATCTTATTTACATGATTTTCATTAATTTGGTGGATGATTCCTTAGACCTTATTAACCTTACCCATACTTCAAGAGGGTGAGGAGAAGAGAGAAAACCCTAATCCTTAAGGTCCTTAACAGAATTTGAGTTGAGAAGGGATGAATCAAGATGAGAAAGTCCTAAAGGTATCTTATTTTGATTCATACCCTAAGAATTTGGCCAGGCAGTCACACAGATCTAGGAGTCCTCGTATTCTGACTAGTAGTGTGAAGGAAAATATTGCCAGCTCCCGGTCATGATCCTTTTCTAGACACCTCCGTCTTTCGGATAATCCTCTAATAACTCCCTTGCGTTCTATGGAGTTTGTAAAATTTAATATTTATTAATGGTTAACTGAGGAATCTACACTCTGATACCAAATGTTACCACCCCACCTTTTAGTAACCCCTAATTAAGGGAGACCGAGAAGTAGAATCCGCACCCATGATTTCCGGATCAAAGGTTCGACAATTAACCAAGAACAATTATTAAATTTTAACAAACTAAATTGAAAAGTTGTGAGAAAATAAACCTTTGCATACCTTTTTGAAAACTTGGATCTCTAAACTTCTATCCACTTATGGATTCTACTCTAACTAATCCTCCTTGTATTTTACTTCATGTATTTCACAATATGACGATTTACTGTTTGTCCTTTTGGCTTGTACCTAAAACACTAACAAACAAAACGTCGGTCAGCCGAAGTTGGTATGTGGGGGATACAATAATCGTACAACTATGATAACAATGTATTGCAGCCAATTACCATTTAACAAACAATTTTACATTTTAAATATAACTGTGTGATCCATGCATCCCCTATCCTCTGTGTTGTCCCTGCGGTGGACCTGGATGCTACTTTCCTCATAGTAGATCCCCATTAAACCCCTCATGGTCCCACCCATAGGTGAACCAGTTTCTAGGGTTGAGTCACATGGCACTACCCGTAAGTAGCCCACTCCTTAACTCATGGAACGCTAAAGGGTCTCATGGCACTACACTTGGTAGCTCAGTTTCTAACACACGATAACCTAGACCTTACTCTAGGTTACCCCTTTTTAGCCTTTACAAGCCACATAGGTGGATTCGTATCTAAGCCAGTTATATATATATATTCATAGTGATAATCATAGTCACTTTATAGTTGCATGAAAAAGGCATCCAACAGTTATTTTCAAGCAACCGATAAAACCATTCGAAAATTGCCATGGTTAAATTTCGCATTAAAATGGAGTTATTTGTAATGTGTTAAGATAATGCGTAAAAGTGGGTGTTGGATATATAAGATACCCCTTTTTGGGTTGAAGTGCACTTTAGACTCTTTCTCAATGTGTTAGATCAGGGTAGGATTGAACCTATCAAATCCTAATCATCTATAGATTGTCTTCAACTGCCAAGATCCATAGAATAGTACGTGTGGCCAATATCCCCTTGCTATTATCTTGATTTCTTTTTTATCTCATTGCAAATAGGTTGTTGCACTAGATTTTGGACTACATTATGATTATTTTAAGCCCATCCAAAAACCCTAGATCTCTAGGGAGGTGCTCCACAACATGGTTTGACATATATGAAGCTGAATATTAAATTGATATTTTGTTCATTCTGCTTCTAGTTGTATGTCATGCAATCTAAAACATTATCAGGGGACCTATTGATGTATCCATCTCTATCATCCATCAACCAAACCTTCTTCACACAACAACATTCAAACAAGAGATGATTGAGGGACTCTTCCCTAGTTATGCATAGTTCACATCTCGAAGGAAACTGGATCCCTAACCCCTTCATGTAGTCTTGAGTGGGAAGCTTCTGACGAAACATTCTTCAAGCACAAACAAAACTTCTTTTAGATGTTTTAGCTGAACATAGCCAGTTAGCCCATGGTTTAACATCACTTTTATAGCGAACACAATGCCTGAAATCTTTGAAACACATAGGGATCAATCCATTCAAAGAGATTGTATCCTCCCTAGAAAAATCAGGAGAGAAAAGCTCTTTCTCCGAATCAATAATAGAATTAATCCAGTTTCCTTCATCAAACAGACAACTCAAATTAACCAATTTGCCATTACCAAGTTTAAGGATTGAGTCATGACCAATAATATCATCCAGGAAAGTATTCCTTTTAATCCACATATCCCTCCAAAGAAGGATCTTGTTCCCATTACCAATAGTGAAATCAATATTCTGAGAACGATATCCCTGTTGTAAACAATTTGCTTCCATACCCACGAAGCATTGGAAGCAATACTATACAAATTTACATATGCATTGGAAGAATACATGTATATACTATACAGACAAATTTCTATTTTATACTATAAAGATTGACATATATATAATAGATATATATATATAAATATACTATTACTATATAGACAGATTTCTGTTTTATACTATACAGATTTACAGATGCATATATGTATATACAGATTTGCTTCCTATGATATAGATTTACATATGCATTGGAAGCATTGGAAGCATTCTAAGAAATTTGCTTCCTATGATACAGATTTACATATGCATACATGTATATACTATACAGATAGATTTCTATTTTATACTATATAGATTCACATATATAATAGATATATATAAATATACTATTACTATATAGATAGATTTTTTTTTTATACTTTACAGATTTACATATATAACTATACATATTTACATATCTCTGAAACATAATTATATATATGTTTAGATAGATATACCATTACAAATACACATGTATATATAGATACATATCTATACATATAAATATAGTTATAATTATACACAGATGCATATATATACACATACACAAGGGAATGTGTACATACGTGTAGCATATAATGATAAAAGTAGTCAAATATCCATAGTTGTTAACAAACAAACATACAAATATATAGACATGCACATACATATATCTATATACATACAATTTTGGGATAATTTAGCCTCTATTAAGCCCAAAATAAAAATGTATTGAACACAATAAAGAAGGAATAGCCAAGTTGTAATGGTATTGATGGGTACTCTCCAAACTTGCATGTCAAATACTTTCCTCTTGGTCATCATTGTAGAACCAAGTCTCTTATTCCTTCACCCGACCAAAAACCAATAGTTTTTTCTATTATTATTGGCTCTCTAATGTGGCTTCACTATCAGTTCCACAATCATGTCTTCCATTGCTTCAACTTTGACAAGTATTTGAATTGCATATATATATATATATATATATATATATATATATATATATATATATGAGTGTGTGTGTGTGTGTATTTCTTATAATGTGTGCTTAACTTATTTTATATTTTCCCTCATATAGATGGATTTTCTAATAGATCGGAGTTGGATTTATATGGGGAATAGAGTGTGAAGTGATGTATTCAAGGCAGGGTTAAGAAAGTTCATTGAGTTTTCTCTTCTCCATCAGAGACCATCTAGACAGGGGAAATTAATATGTCCATGCAAGGTATGTTTAAATAGATACCTTAAAACCGAGGAGGCGGTATTCTCATATGTATTACAAAAAGGATTTGTGCATAGCTATGATGTTTGGACATTTCATGAGGAGGTGATTGGTAGGAGCAATCCTATTTTGGCACCAAATGTGCCTAGCACCGAAAATATGAATCAGATGCTGGGGGATTTGTTTGGTATGGGTGACACAACAAATGACCATTCTACTGAAGCTATAGAGGAACCTACAAATTTAGATGCACAAAGATTTTACAAGATACTAAAAGAGGTTGATCAACCACTCTATAGAGGCTGCACAAGTCATTCTAAGCTATCCTATTTGGTTGCCTTGCTATATCTGATGGAGGAATCTGGATGGTCCAACGATTCTTTCACGAAGTTGTTACAACTAATTATTTTAGGATTTCCAGTAGAAAATTGTCAATTCCCAGTGACGTACTATGAAGTAAATGCGATCATGAAGGATTTACGACTTGAGCATACTACTATAGATGTATGTACAAATAATTGCATGCTTTATCGCAAAGAAGTAGCTTCAAAAGAAAATTGTGATACTTGTGGTGCTTCACGATGGAACGAAAAGCAATACAAACAAAAGGGAAAGAAAGTAGCTATGAAGTTCATGTATCACTTCCCTTTGATACCTCAATTAGAGAGGTTGTATATGTATTCATCTGTTGCTAAAGATATGATTTGGCCATTAGAAGGAAAAGGAAAGGATGGTCATGTTCATCATCCTTCATACACACTAGAATGGTTGTCTATTGATGCCAGGTACCCAGACTTTGCTGTTGAACCCTGCAATATTAGACTGGCATTAGCAACTGATGGTTTTAATGCATTTGGCAATATGAGTGCATCACATAGCATCTGGCATGTGTTGGTGACACCTCTCAATCTTCCGCCCTGGCTTCTTATGAAAGAACAATTTATTATGATGTCCCTATTAATTCCAGGTACACATATGGTTGGCAATGACCTTGATGTATACTTGGAGCCATTAATTGAGGAGCTGCAACTACTTTGGGAGCTTGGAGTCAAAGTTTATGATTCATATAGAAAAAGGAATTTCACTATGCGGGCAATGATTTTATGGACCATTAACAATTTTCCAGCATATGGTGACTTATCTGGTTGGAGCACTAAAGGTAATAAAGATTTGAGATGTCCTTGTTGTAATGTGGAGATTGTATCGAAATGGTTGAAGTTTGGGAAAAAGCAATGCTATGGTTTCCATCGACATTTTTTTCCAATGAATCATCCATATAGACGTGATAGGAAAAATTTTGATGGCGAAAAAGACTTTCACCTTTCACCTAAGACACTATCTGGAGAAGATATTTTGAGGCAATTTGATGGATATGAAAATATCACATTTGGCAAAACAAATAAGCGCAAGAGGCATGGAGATCAAATTCCACCATTACCTCTAGGTTGGAATAAGATAAGCATCTTTTTTCAGCTACCTTATTGGAAGTATTTATCTGTTAGACACAATCTGTACGTGATGCACATAGAAAAGAATGTGTGCGAGAACATTTTAAACACATTACTGGGTGATTCTAAGAAGTAAAGACAACTTACAAGCTCATCGAGATATGAAGAAAATGTGTATTCGAAGAGATTTATGGCCGATAGATGCAGGTGATTGATATTACTTGCCTCCAACATCTTACACTATGACTAATGTACAGAAAGATAAGTTCCTATCTGTGTTAGAAAAGTGGAAAGTTCCTAATGACTATTCTTCTAACATATCTAGGTGTGTTAGCAAATCTGATAGAAAACTTATTGGGCTCAAAAGTCATGATTGCCATGTTCTTATGCATCAACTTCTACCTGTTGCCTTGAGACATTGCATAAGCTTAGATGTGTACAAGCCTATTGCTAATTTGTGCTCATTTTTCAACAAGCTTTGCTCTAACGTTATTGATGTGGATGAATTCAAAGAATTGGAACCAGAAATTGTTGTCACTCTTTGCCAATTGGAGAGAATCTTCCCTCCTTCTTTCTTCACCATCATGATGCATTTGCCCATTCATTTATCTTATGAAGCCAGGCTTGATGGATCTGTATGAACTAGATAGATGTACCCAATAGAGAGATACTTGAAGAAATTGAAGAAGTATGTCAGAAACAAATCTAAACCGGTTGGTTCTATTGCTAGTGGCTATTTAGCTGACGAAAGTTTGACATTTTGTGCTAGGTACTTGCCTAATTTTGAGACAAAACTCAACCACACTCCTCATAATGTTGATGGATCTCCAATTAGAGTTGGAGTGTCAAGGAATGTTGACATCCACACTTTGTAACAAGCCCATCATTATGTCCTTTTCAATAAAGAGGAATTGGATGTTTATAGAAGGTAAGATTTACGTCATATAATTCTTGCTAAACTATGTTATATTTGTTGTACATTAATTTAGACACTTATTACAAAGCAGTGAACACATGTTTATTCTTCAAGATATGGAACCCAACATTACCCCACGGACTCTAGAAACAAAACATGCAAAAGAGTTTTCTAAGTGGTTGAAAGAGCATGTAAGTCTCAAACATAAATATTGTTGTCACTCTTAATGTTCAAGTTAGTGTAGATTACATTAATGTTTTACTTTTTTACTGAAGGTAATGAAAATGCGAGAGATTAGGCCAAACAATATTAGTGAGGAGTTGAGATGGTTATCCCAAGGCCCTTGTGTTGAGGGAATGTCCTATGAAGGTTTTTCAGTCAATGGATATCGTTTTCGTTCAAAGCACATTGAAAGTACATGTACTACACAAAATATTGGAGTGTACTTGTGTGCTTACACTTCAAGTTATTCAAGTGGTAGAGATAGAAATCCTATAAATGCTCAAGTCATGTACTATGGCTACTTAGAGGAGGTTATTGAGCTAACTTATGGTCCAGAAATCCAAGTTTCATTGTTCAGATGTTCTTGGTATGATGAAAGCACTTCTAACGGGTTGCGAATTGATGAATATGGGTTGACACAAATCAACACTTCAAGGATAAAAAGAAAAGAGGAACCCTTTATCTTGGCTTCTCAAGCATTGCAATGCTTTTAGGTGAAGGATCCTAATGCTGATGATTGGTGCACAGTGCTAAAGCATCCTCCTAAAGATTATTCTGAAGTACCTCTTATTGAGAATTGTTTGACTGGTTTACAATTTGAAGCTATCGATGGTGGTGTAACTAATGATGTGTCTTGGACGAGGAGAGATACCGAGGGATCTTTTGTTGATAGAACTAACCAAAAAGCATGATGGGGCTAATGTTTAGTTCATTAATCTTTCTATTTTCATCAAATTATTTTGTTTGCAAGTCTAGGATAATTTATTTGGGGAATATGTTCGATTGCATTTTTTTGGAAAACTATTACTATATGGCATATTCTTTGCAATTTATTTAGTCTTGTTTCATATACCAGCAAGTAGGACATCATTATAACTCATCATTATTCTTTTTTGGGATATGAAACCAAGGTACTCTATGATTTATTTGTTTTTCAAATGTTGAATATTCATATATTGGTGTCTCATATTCTCCGTAATTTATTTGTTTTTCAAATGCAACTATTATTTTTGTTACTAACATTTTTGCACTAATAATCTAATTTTTTTTCTTGTCAGTTAAAGGATGATAGGAAGAAGAATCACTAGATCTAGTTGTAACATCACACCCGGTCAACCTTCTACTGTCCCTCCCTCCACAATTATAGAAAATTGTGAGGATGAACCTACTCTACTCTCCAACAATATTGAAAATGATGTAACGGTTGAAGAAAATGTTGAGGATGAACAAGAGAATATGAAGTATTGACGTGGGCCTGCAAGTGAGTAAAGCCTACTTCCTAAGCAAGGGGAGCCACGTCATAAGGTCCAATGGGATAATGAAGGAAATGTTGTTGGGGAGAATGGTTCCAAATTGAAATCTCTAATATTGTGGAAAACCAAGTAGCAAACCAAGAAGAAATAGATCCTAGAAGTGTTGATAATCTAACACGTGAAGCTTATTTGCAAGTTTTAAATCCTTCCAAAAAGGCTAGTATCTGAGGTGTTGGAATTGGGAACAAAGAGATAGGACATAGGGGAAAAGCTGCCCGTATAAGATATGAAATGCTTCTTGAGGAAAGCAATGCAAAGGATGTATGATGGATTATAACTAAACTTGAACTATTAGTTACAACTAGTCTATTAGATCGATGTTTGTAATTTGTTTTCTATTTCAGGATAAACTTAAGGAACTTGAAGAAATAGTAAATGGATTGAAGAACTCTGTCTCCCAAATAATGACTTGGTATAATCAATCACAGGTAACTTAGATTGAGTTGTCTATGTCAATGTAATATATAATTTTTTTTTGACATTGTTGATCTATTTGTTATAGGATGGCAGTATTAATGTTGATTTTGCAGCTGAATACCCCAATCGGACTATTGCAAGTGTCTTACACATGCAAAGTGGCACAAATAGGTCGGGTGTGGGTTCTTTTCACATACAAGACAATACAAGTGGTGGTGCAGATGTAGGCATGTTTCCCAGGCAAAATAATTCAAGTGGGGATGGCTTAGGCAGACTTTCTAGACAAAGCAATTCAAGGGAGACTGGAGTAAGCATGCTTTCCATACAAAGCAATTCAAGGGAGAATGGAGTAGGCAGGCTTTCCACACAAGGGGTTGACAGTAGTTCTTTTGGATTCATGGCTCCCATGCAAAGTGCTAGCAATGGACATCAACTAATCTTTTAGCCACAGGTACCTCATAAAAGCTATAGATTATTTTCAATATTCATACACATAAGAATATTAACATGTACACTTTATTAAAGGCTACAATTGAAAGTTCGTGCCCTACTTCTGGTAATAATCGACAAAGTCATCCTCAAATGCAGAGCACACCAAGCACATCTTCATCGGTGTCTTTCACACCAAGAACTCAACGTTTAAATGAGGTATTCAATATTATATTTCCTCTCTTGTGTTCAATATTAGTTTTATATTCTAGTTCTAGCTTTTGATTCGGGTGCTTGATTAACACTTAGTTATTACCTATGTGGTTCTTCATCCAACAACCATCCATTTTCTAGTTCTAGCTTTTGATTCGGGTGCTTGATCAACACTTAGTTACTGCCTATGTGCTTGATTAAACTTCTAGGGTATCCATCCATATATCTTGTACTTATACCAAATATGATATATAAGGCCAAATCAAATATATAAGGCATGAATCTAATTAATGGTTATGCCTATGTGGTTCTATATTTCTAGACACTTTGGGTATCATGGTTATGTATGTAGTTATTGTTATCCTCTTTCAACTCAGTCTACTTATCTATTGTTATCTCTATTAGTCTGATTGGTTAGGCCAACTTTCTATTTTTCTTTGGGGTATCTTTATTTGATTGTTCTACAGGGGGCACAACATCAACAATGTTAGTTTCCTTAGACTTTTTCTCAGACTCACCTTCTACATGTTAGTCATTCTTTACAGAAGAACAACTCAGAAGTTGTAATATTACTTCTTTTGCTTAGAATGCTCATAACAATTGTATCTTGTTACAGGTCTCTTCCGGATTTTGTATGGTTGGTTCTACTTGAAATGAGTGTACTATTTCTCTATATTCAAATTCCATTCAAGATCAAAACATATTGGTTTTTGCTGGGAAACAGCTGGAAGATGGTGCCAAACATATTAAAAGACTTAGGGTGTAATGGAACCATCTACTGTATGTGAGTCAGCTTCAAAATGATAGGGATTGAGGCTTTAGATTTCTTTGTAGTCATGTATGTAGTTATATGAATCATATTATTAGTATATTCTCTACTTTACTATGGGTCTTATTTACCGCCTTTTACCAATATTATATGTTCAGAGTTAGGTGGGTCTTTATGCCATCTCAAATTTCTGTAGCCTTTCCTAGGGTTACTTTCTTCAAAGAGATCCATCTGAGAGGTTGAGGTTGAGGTATAGCTTCCACATATTATCACTCCCAACCTCACCTGCTTCACTACCACTAACTACCAAAATAGTCTCCTTGTGCTTTAGTTCAAAGCTTGTATCTGACTTCTTTTGCTCTAGTGCATATACATGTGCTTCTTTTATCCCATATTCCACTGTAAGGCCACCTCTTCCTCTCTTCAAAATCTTTCTTCCAATATTTTTAGTTATGTGTTCCCCTCCACTCTGGCTTTTTCCTCAAGGTTGCCACCATGTTTCTTTAGTGTTATATATATTTATTTTCTCTGCCTCACCCCTTATCTATGTTGTTAAGAGTTGCCCATCTTTGCTTTTTCTACTGAAAACTGCCATGAACCATAATAAGAACACAACACAGAACTATCATAAGTGTGATCAATTCATATGCTCCTACTTAGTTGAAAATAATATGAGGGCTTCTAATGTGAAGAGAGCATTGTAAGACTCATGATATGTTAATTCACTATCTTGGTAACTGCTACTACTAGTAAGCTATGTGACTAATCCAATTAAAACGGTTGTTGATTTCCTATTGCCATGAAATTTTGTTTATCTAGTTAAATTCTTCTATTGTTATCTCTATTTTAATGGAGAATTTCTCATTGTATATTCAGTTGCTACTATTTGCTATTTTCTATTTGCTATTTGCTATTTGTGCTGCTATTTGTTGGCTGCTGCTGGTAGCTGCTGCTACTCGCAGCTGTAGCTACTGTTGTTCGCAGCTACTGCTGTGACACAGAATAAGCATAAGTGTGATCAATTCATATGCTCCTACTTAGTTGAAAAAAATATGAGGGCTTCTAATGTGAATAGAGCATTGTAAGACTCATGATATGTTAATCCAGTATCTTGGTAACTTCTACTACTAGTAAGCTATGCAACTAATCCAATTAACATGGGATATATAGAACCCTATGAAGTCTGTAACAATTGTAACTGTCATGTCTATCAATCGTGTTGAACTGTTGTTGATTTCCGGGTGCCTTGAAATTTGTTTATCTAGTTCAATTCTTATATTGTTATCTCTGTTTCAATGGAGAATTGCTCATTGTATATTCGTTTGCTGCTATTTGCTATTTGCTATTTGTGCTGCTATTTACTGGCAGCTGCTACTGTGGAGGAGTGAGGTGCAGCTGGTGGTGTTGTGGTGGTTTTGTGGTGTTGTGGTGGTGTTGTGGTTGATGGTGGTGCTGTGGCTGTCGTGATGGATAGTTTGGTGGAGGATTTTGTTATGTGCATGTGGTGGAAGAAGCAACTTGTTGTTATGCTTGGTGTTGAATGGTGGAGGTTTGTGGTGGTGCTGTGAGTGCTGGTGGTTCCGTGGCTGTCGTGTTGGATAGTTGTTTGGTAGAGGAGTGAGGTGGTAGCTATTGGGTGTTGGTTGGTGGTAGATGTTGGTGTTGTCGGTTGATGGTGGTTGATGTATGGTGTGTTGGTGTGTGGAGGATGTATGGAGCAGCAATTTGCTACTGTTGGTGCTATTTTGTGGATGGTGGCAAGCTGGTTGGTGGTGGTGGATGTTGGCTGGTGGTGGTGGTGTTGGCTGGTGGGTGGGAGTGTTCATGTGTAGGTGTTGGTGGTGGCTGCTATATTGGTTCACTTACATTTATCTCAACTTCACACTCACTCTAATTCCTTTTTGTATTTATATTGATAGGGTAGAATTGCTTTTAATGATGGATTTTGACTGACAATGCACCTTGGAGTAAACCAGAACCGAAATATAAGGGTAAGTTGTTTGTTGTACTATGATTTATGTATAAACTTTAAATTCTATTAATATAATGATTTGTCATTTTTAGGAGAAGAATAATCAAGTACCCAACCGTATGAGGCATGGCATTGATGAAGAGAACCACACCATTTGAAGAAATATGGAGACATTATAGATCTTAAGAGTTTCTAGCATGATATGTTGATTGTCATCAATCTCAAATTTTAGAACCATATGTATTCTTTATTTATATCAACGTTGAGAACACAATGTATGGATAATATTTTGCTTCAATAACAAAAATTAGTTTGAGGTGATTTAACATTTTTATGTGTCATTTTGGTGTTGAATCTTCTTATGATGTCATGTGAATATTATAAAAATATTGCTTAAGGTTATATATACAAAGTTTTCATTTAAATTATTAACATTCAACAAATCATTCAATAAATCAATAACCAAATCATTTATAGTAATCCCTCAAAAATGTATTAATGAAGGTCTTTAGTCCCTCAAAAATGAGATCCAGATTGGCCATCACAATTACATTGATGACGACCACATAGCCCCTAAAAATAGTATTAATGAAGGCATTCGCCCTTCAAAAATATATTCTCCAAGACCATCAAGTCCCTCAAAAATGTATTTATGAGAACTAAACATTCCCTCAAAAATGTATTCATGAAGGCTAAATAGTCCCTCAAAAATATATTTATGAAGGCTAAATAATCCCTCAATATAACATTCTTGAGGGTAAGTTGGTCCGTGACAATTGTATTCGTGAGGGCCACTAGTATTTGTCATGTGAGTTCTCTTCACGGACCATTTGTGAGGACCAGACTCACAACCGTCCCTATTTCTGACGGCCTGTAGAGAGGGGTTTGTGACATGACTCACTCGTGAATAATGGCCCAATTTTTACTAGTATCATGACAAATATTATCTCACAACAAGTCCCCAAAAATGCATTTGGGAGGGGCCATGACCGATAAGATGATAGTTTCCTTTCACAACATTTCCTTTCAAATGCATTAAGGAGGAGACATGGCCCATATATTGACAATTTCTTCTCATAATAAGCCCCTAAAAATGCATTTGGGTGAAGTTTGGGCCCATATCATGACAATCTCCTCTCACGCCAAGTCCTTGAAAATATATTTGGGAGGTGTCATGGAACATATGACGACAATGTCATCTCATGGTAAGTCCTTAAAAATACATTTGAGAGATGTCAAGTCTCATATCATGAGAACGTCCTCTTACAACAAGTCCATGAAAATGTATTTGGGAGGTGTCAGAGCCCATCTCATGACAAATGTTATCTCACAACATGTCCCTAAAAATGCATTTGGGAGATGCCACACCCCATATCATTATAGTGTTCTTTCACAACATATCCCTTCAAATGCATTAAGGAGGTGTAAGGGCCCATATATTGATAGTGTCCATAAATGCATTTAGGAGGAGCCATGGCCCATATCATGACAATATCGTCTCACAACAAGTCCCTTGAAATGCATTTGTGAGGATCCTGGGCCCAATCATGACAATATCATCTCACAACAAGTCCCTTGACACACATTCGTGAGGATCTTGGGCCCATATCATGATAGTGGCCTCTCATAACAAGTCCTTGAAACTGCATTTGTGAGTATCCAAGCCCATATCATGAGAATCCTCTCAAAAAAGTCCCCCAAGAAGCATGTGCAAGGAGATATGACCCATAACATGATAATGCGCTCTCAGACAAGTTCATTAAAATGCTTTGAGGAGGGGCTACAAACTATGTCATGACATTGTCTTCTCACAAAAAAGTCCTTGATATGTGTATATATATATTGTCCTCTTAACTATTCATAAATGGACATCTATGAGTTTGGGGATAATTGAAGTCCGGTTGATTGGGTGCTTATGGCAGCTACCTCCCATTTACAAGAATCGTTGCTGGGGTAGGAGGTCTATGTAAGATGTTGCCAAGGAGAAATTTGCCTCATAAGACAAAGGCCCATTGTCCTTAGAATGATCACCAAAGAAACATAAATGAGTTTGGTGAATATTTTCATGCCAATATCTCTTTATGAATCACTTAGAATGACTCTCTACAAAAAGTTTCTTTCATACATATCCTTTACAAGTTGTCAAATAAATGTACTGATATATCCCCATGAAAATGTATTTAGGAGGATCCATGAATCATACCATGACAATGTTCACTCACAACAAGTTCCTTATTATGCAGTTTTGAGGACATGTGGCCCATATCTTGAAAGTGTCCTCTCACAATAAGTTCCTAAAAATGAATTTGTGAGGAGACTAGGCCCATATCATGAGAAAGTCTTCTCATGGAGATCTCCCAAAATATATTAGTGAGGAACCATGGTCCATATCATTACAATGTGTATCGGTAGATAGTCTGTGAAAATGCTTTTGGGTAGAGCTAGGGGCCATAACATGATAGTGTCATCTCATAGTAAGTCCTTGAAAATGCTTAGATTTGAGACACGTATATATGCATTGTCCTCCTAACTATTCATAAAAGAGTCATGTATGAGTTTGGGGATAATGGGAGCAAGGTCAATCGAGTGCTTTTGATAGCCATCACTCTTTTGCTGCAATTGTTGTTGGGGGTGAATGGTCTACGCAAGTCGCTGTCAAGGAGAAATTTGCCTCACAAGACAAATGCCCATTAGCCTTAGAATGTTCATAAAAGAAATATATGAGTTTGGGGGAAGATCTTTACGCCAATATCCCTCTATGATTGAACCTTTGAATTACTTAGAAAGACTCTTCAATTTCTCTCACATATCTTCCTTTATGAATTGTCAATAAATGTATTGATATATCCCCATGAAGCAGCATTGAGAATATTGTTGATGCTTATTATTGGTTGGGAGATGTTGATTGACTGACATGTCTATCACCTAAAGTTTAGGTGACAAGTACATGTGTCAACTAAAAGTTTGTTGACATGCATGTGTGCCCCCTAAATATATACTCCCTTATAGATCACATGTGACTCATATACATGTCACCTATATGACAAACCCCCATTAGAACATAGGTGATTCAAATGTATTTCACCTATTCGGTGTAACCCTTTCATGTATGATAAAATGTATGCCATCTATATTACATAGGATTATATAGATTATAGATGATTTACATGTATGTCACCTAAAGTATGTAACCTTCAAAATGCTAAAATGTATTTCATCTATTTCACATAGGTCTATACAGATTATAAGTGATGTACAAGCATGTCACCTAAAATGTGTAACCTTGTACATGACTGTCACCTATACTATGTTTTTTGGTAGTGAAACTTCTGGGACCAATGTCGTCGACAACGTACTGAGAATAGTGCCCGATGTGAACGATTAGGCGGCATGATGAATATTTATATAATGTCGGATTTCAAACCATCATGGGTAATCATGTGTCCACATTATCTTTGTCGTTGACTTCCTTGTTTGCAAGCATTCTTTTTTAGGCGAAGTGTAACGACCTGCCTCCCGGTAACCCCCAATTAAGGGAGACCAGAAGATCAGAGCCGTTATCCCAATTCCTGGATCAAAGGTTCGACAAATAACCAATAATATTTATCAAATTCTAACAAAATATATTGAAAAGTTGTGATAAAATAAAATTTCTACATACCTTTTGAAAACTTGGATCTCTAAAGTTCTATCCACATATTAATTCTACTCTAATTAATCATCCTTGTATTTTAATTCATGTATTTCACAATATGATGATTTACTATTTGTCCTTTTGGCTTTGTACCTAAAATGCCGAAAAACAAAACGTCGGTCAGCATAAGGCTGGTATGTGAGGGAAACAATAATCATGTAATTATCCATAACAATGTATTTCTGTGAATTATAGTTTAACAAGCAACTTTACATTTTAAATATAACTGCGCGGTCCATGTGTACCCTATCCTCTGTGCTGTCCCTGCAGTGGACCTGGATGCTACTTCCTTATGGTAGATCCCCATTAAACCCCTCGTGATCCCAACTAATAGGTGAATCAGTTTCTAGGGTTGAGTCACATGGCACTACACGTAGGTAGTCCACTCCTTAACTCATGGTATGCTAAGAGTCTCATGGCACTACACGTAGCTAGCCCAATTTCTAAGTCATGATAGCCTAGACCTTGCTCTAGGTTACCCTTTTAGTCTTTACAAAGCCACAGAGGAGGACCCGGATCTAAGCCAGTTATATATGTATTTATAGTGATAATCATAGTCACTCTATAGTTGCATGTAATAAAAGACATCCAACAGTTATTTTCAAGCAACCGATAAAATCATTTGGGAATCGCCGTGAAACTAAAGTGATTATTCATAAGTGTAACCACATACATGTCAGGCAGATTTGAGACAGAATCAACCAAGAAGGAAAATCCAATCAAGCAAGTACAAGAATCCTGAAATCACATCCAATTCCTTTTTATCAAAATCTATTCAAACCATCTTTCTACTTAAGGTTTCTATTCCTTTTTAGGATTTCTTCCTCTTTTAGGGTTTACTTTGCAATTAGGGTTTTTACTTCATTTTACTCTTTTAAACCCTAGTTTCTCATCTATCCTTCATTAAAGTTATTAAGGTTATCTTTTAACAACATATAACCTTAATTTCAGAAATAGTATAATTAATCACCAATTAAGTCCATTAAGCCTCTTTTACATTAAAGCTACCATTTTTATCCTTTTAATCCATGACAATATCATTATGCTCATTTGTCATCAATTCATAGTTCATTATGGTTTAATTCACATATGAACTCTATTTGTCATTAATTCTGCCTTTATCCATTAGAAAACCCTAATTACTACATTAAGGGTATTTATCCACAATTAGAAACTTTTATACTCGAAATATCTTAGAATTATCATATTTCGACTTTAATCATGAAATTGATCAATTAAAGCCATTAATAGTCTCATTTACTCATATTAGGGTTTAAGGCCCATTATATCATATTTATGCACATGAAACTCTAAATTAAACCAATTACATGCAAGGTACATCCTTTTTATTTTTAACGTACTTTTTCAAATTTAATAGGTTAATATCAACTTTAATCATCCATTAAACCCTACTCAACACATTAATCATCTCAAAATAGGGTTTCTTAATCTTTAATTCATTAAAGTTGATAACTTACACTAATTTTCGAATAGCAAGAGGAATTAGCCTCTAAAACCATTTTTAATGAATTCCTCTCATTTTTCTGAGCAATTTGCATATATTATTTGCTACTATCGGAGTTACCAATATTTAGATATGAATTTTGTAATAAAAACTTACTTGGGCCAATACGAAGGTGCCACGTAGCCTCTATTCATGCAACGTTGTAAACTACTTGGAATACATTTCGAATTGATGGAACTGCCCTTAGTTAAGTGGATTCCCTTTCAGCCCACAGAGGGGAAAACTCATCCAACGACACTTGATCGTCTTCTACCTCCCGACGGCGCACAACTGCCACTCCGCAGGGGTTGGCACGACCTCCCCTCTCCTTCCCCGACCTCGACGGCCACCTGGAACTACTTTCCCTCCTCTGTCGTGCCTATGTGCACCCAGGAGTACCCTCATCTCGTGGCCAAAGGAGTTGGCCCATGCCGCTGAAGCTACACTACACGGCCGGCCTTGCAGCCAACTTGCTGCTACTACGCTTAGGCTAGGATATGGTGGAGATGGCTAAACTTCCCCATAGTGTCATGGGAGCGTCAGGTCTCCATCATAATCTCTTCACGACTCCTGGTTTCTCTAGGGTAACACTCTTTCGCTTGGTTAAGGTTTGTGCGGATGTAAGAGGAAGAAGAGAGAAAGGAGAGAGTTGTGTGGGATTCCATCTTGAACTCAAACTAGAGATTCTACCCCCTTATATAGGGGGAGTATCCACACCCCAGTATGCTTTCCTGCGAAGCACACAAGTCCAATTCTAAAAAGGAACCATATTCCTTCATCATGAAGAAATCTTCTCTCTCTTCCTTATTTTCTTAGATGTCAATATTCTTGGGATAATTAGAAATTCGAAAATTATCTCTTTTCTTTGCTTTGCACTTGGCTTTTAATCGTTTGTCATGAAATTATATTTTCTTTTAATAGAAAATACTACCTCTTTAACAATACCACAAAATTCATTCATTATGCATCATATTATCCTCTTATTTTCTATTATTGGTATTTTCTCTTTATTTTTCTTCACTGGGGCTCCTTGTACCCCAAGAAACTCTAAGATTTCAAAATTTCCTTTTTAAGGATACTTACTATCCTTCCAGATGCATCTATATTCATTATTTCACATTATCTTATTTATTTCTTATTAAAATATCTCTTTTTGAGGATTTCTCTGTATCTTTCTTTTTATTTTCCTCATTGACATCCCTTTAAACATTAGAAATCCTTTGGATATGAAAATCTACCAAGGATAACTCAATTATACCTCCTTCCACTTAATTTCCACATTTTATCATTGTTTTTAATTTCTTTCTTAATAAATAAATATTTAATTAGTCTTTTCTTTTCTTGTTGCATTATCTTTGCAACTTTGGGCTCCTTGGGACCCAAGGAACCCAAGAGGCATGAAATCCACCTTTGGATTAATTTCTTTTGCCTTCTAGAGGTTTCTATCCATTTCTTATTAATAATGGAATTCCTTTTGTCTTTTCCTTGTTATTGGGCCCAATAGCCAATAAAGCTCGAAATCCATTTATTCAAGACAAATTATATCGTTACTTGTTCACATATCTTTAATATGAGAAATTACATTTCTAACCAAATGAACCCAAAAGTTGGGGTTGTAACATCCTTCCCCTCTTATAGGAATTTTGTCCTAAAACTTTCCATCAAGCAAACAAACAATTCAGGATAAGACTTTTACATGTCAATCATTGGCTCCTATGTGGATTTTCCCTATCCATGGTGCTTCCAATGAACGTTTATCATCACGTATCCTTTTTCTCTGAGTTCTTTCACCTTAGCATCCATAACTTCAAGGTGACTCAGGTCATTTCAGCCTCCCTTGGGGCTCACTAGGTTCATTGCTCAACACATAGCATGGGTACCTCACATAGTTCTCTAAATTGGACACATGGAACTCATCACACATCAAATTATCTTGAGGGGTAAGGCAAACTTAACATGTTGGGTTTTAGGGGAGATAGAGAAGGCAGCAAAAAAAATGTTCTTCTCCCAAACCCAGAATAAAGGAATCGCGTCAATGTCTATACAGTTGGAAGGATGGTTTGTAGAGACATACCTTGTCCCGAGGCTTGCTCGGCGACGTTACCTCGCATCTTGCGCAGTCTTCACCTCTAGTCTGGGACAGTGTATGTGCAGCTCTTGGTCTCACCAGGACTGTCGAGATTGACAGTTGTCCTCTGAGCAGCTGAAGTCTCCCGCCTCTGAAGTAGTCCACATGCACCACCTGGAACTCCGATCTCCTTGTCCCATAAGGAATCGGAAGGATTCACACCCTCCTGTCGACGTACTAGTCACCGAGACAATCTCTTGCAACTAGTTGCCTTTCTACAGTTGTCTTTCCCTTATTGTGCCTCCCTTATCGGGTAGCACTTGCTCAGGCTCTCTCGATTACCACAACCAGAAAGAACGACAACTTTGCAGAGCAACTGGTGTTCGGAGTTGTTGTCCCTGAGAAGCCCCCACTACCCCTATATATATAGGAGGGTCATGGGACATGGTTCTCTACCCCGGGCAATGTGGGATTAAAGTGGGAGTAGAAGGGTTTGAGATTTTCCACAAAAACAACCAATTGTGCCACCTGAACCGATCGTTTCAAGCATGAAATGGTCGGTTGGGGACCTAAGCCGACCGGTTCACACATGAACTGATCGGTTGGGACACCTGAGCCGATTGGTTCAAGCAGGAGTCGATCAGTTTGTGGTCCTGGTCCAACTCGAATTGACTTTCATGTTTGTTTCCAACTAATCAAATATTAGTCCTTGTCCAAATCCAATTTGTACAAGTGAAAAAAATATGTATTTGCAAAAAGAGTCTTTAGACTTTCCAAACGATCTCAATTGGTCACAAGAATCGACTGATTCAACAATTGAGATGATCATTTCATTTACACATGAGCTGATCGACTAACCACTTGGTCTGATCAGTTCATCAACCTGAGTCGATCGGTTCAACCATGTGAATCAATTGGTTGGGGCAGTAGACTGTGCAAATCAGTCAATTGTAGTTCCAATCAATCTGATACTCTTAATCATCTGGTCCAACACCTTGAACACTATGATTTTGAGCTATCAATCAACTGAGTGTTTAATTGAACTACTAAACTCCTTTATTAATCAATCTAAACATCATTTGTGGATAAACTCCTCTTCCAGGTTAAATCCTATGTGTGTGACCCTGCAGGTCCATTTCACGTTGGCAGTGAAATTCCATAACAATTATGACTTCACAAGCAAAGAGCGGTCCCTAGTCACACATTAGTGCTACCCAAGTGAAATAGAAAGTTGGAGAACAACTTTCAATCCTTCAATCCATGAATGGTGTTACAATGAATGTATAATTCCTTTGTCACTGATGTCCCGAATGAAGTCAAGGCATGGAACAATCATCCTATCAACATTCATTCACTTTCTTGATCTCAGAGTAGATTGGAAGAGATATGTATGACATCAATATCACATATTGATTCACACATGCATGTGCATGCCTATCTCAATCCTACTCATCAAGTGGCCATGGATATCAAACTCCATCAGGAGGGACAAATCCCATATCTATCACTCACCCCTCAAAAGCCACATGTGTCAAAGCCACCCAATCATCACCTTTATAACAACCCATGTTTGAGGACTGTGTTTGATGATGTCAAAGTGTACCCAACAACATGTGTTGAGTGTAGTGATTTCAGGTTAAAGAATCACACTCACCACCATCACTGTGAGAACTGATTGTGATTGCCATGTCATGGTTCCATGTGTCAAACTCACGGTGGGTCTGTCCGGTATACTTGTTCTCTAACAAGTACCTATGTGATTGGTTTGATATCTCCATATCATGACTAACGAGATTTTGTCATCAACCAACACCACAATCTAGTATTGTGTGTCATTGTGGTCTATCTACCTTCCACAATGACATCCGACTAGGGACATATTAATAATGTACAAACTCTTAGCATTCATATGATCTCATTGTTCAGGTCCTCAACCTGAAAGCATACATCATTGAATATTGTCATTCTCTAGACATTTAATATGTTCTATCATTATCTCATATGACTGAACCAAAAAGAATTGGAAGCTTGCCTTTGATCTTTATCAAATCAATCTTAATGTATCCCACCAATAATCCCATGATTGGCTCTCAGGGCATACATACCAATAGACTCCCACTTGCACTAGGATCAATCACCCTTGAATCATATTCTTAGTGATCTTCAAACATGTCACACATGTTACTGTGATCTAGTGCTAGCATAGTGAGTTATGGCAACACCTTGCCAAAGTCAGTATTAACTGCATGTCTCTCATCTCTTCGTTGTACGTCACACATATGAGATGGAGTTGCCATAATATGCGATCTAGTATTCCTTTGCTAACCTTTAGCCACATTGCATGACCAAGTACTCCTTATTTGTCATCAATGACTGGAATATCTATAAGTTCATCTTATGAACTTCCAGATCCATATAGTATCTACTAATGTTCTCTAACACACGAATACTCGGCCTTTCCTTTTAAACGGATTTATTGGAACGTTTCCATTTATCAACAAACATTCACTTTTATATATATTTTGCGATTAATTTTCTATCCATTTCGAAAGTTCGCATCAGTGTAACTCTTTACAGTGAACCCTTCCTTATTTCCATAGAACTAGTACTTCTCAAGTACTTATCAAGTTCTTATGGTATTCCAGTAACTCTTACTGGAACTAGACATACATCCACTCATCATGTCCCACATATGAGTTATCAGGATGAGCACATCATACTTTCATGTCCTACATACAAGATGATGAATGTGTTTTGTTCTTGTCATGTCCATACATGCAAGATGATGGGATGATTACATACATGATAGATCCTTATCTATTCTTAGTGTTTCCATTCTTCATAAGAATTGGTCACTTGGCTCTGGGATACTAACTCCATGTAACATGGATAAGTTTTCTCCCACTGAATCTATGCATACTGAACCCTTCAGTATAGATTGCCAATGTATGCTCTCCCCTTTTAGGTCAAGAGGTTTTTTAGAACTATCTCTATAGATCTCTATTCCTATAATATAGGAAATGTCTCTATCTTCCTTAAAGATAATTTCCACTTTGGATTTCCATTCTAGAACATTTCCATTTCACATCAACATGTGGAATGTGAATACACTCCCACTAAATCACAGATCCCTTCTTTATCTTTGACCATATCATCAAAGTAAAGATCTAGCTCTGAGTTGCTTGTACTTAATCAATCATATTGATTAGTCCATTGTAACTTATAGACTTCATTTGCAATAATGGATTCATAAACCTTATAGGTTGTGTCACGTACACATCCTTGTCTTATTCCTTATAGGAATGTGGTTTCAATATCCGTATGCCAAATCCTTTAGTCATTAAGTTGCAATTAACAAGCATCATCCTTCTCAAAATGTTATCCATGTGTCTTAACAATTAAGACTCATTTACACTTATGGATTTCATTCCAATGGGTGCTACCATCAAGGTCATACCTTATGGTTCACATGGAAGTCATTTAGGATGTAATGGTCATAAACCATAACTCAAAATCTGGTTCCTCATATTCATCTAGATAGTTGATTCATCACATGACCAACTCATCACATAGATAATCGAGGTGTCTCTATCAAGGATATAAGAACTCACAACTTCTTGTGATTCTTAATGTATTTTATTAGTGTGAGGTATTCTTTATTTAAGAAGAAATTAGTTATTTGATAATCATCCTCTAACTCCTTAGAGTATGACTCCTTGTTGATTTAGACATCACCATGTCTTAATCATGAGTTCACTATGATACAATATAATAATCAATCATAAGGTTCTCAAACATTTGATTCAAGTATTTCATTCATTGATCTCATCAAGAATTGACACTTTACCAAATTTGTACTTCATCTATGATATTCTTTGAACACTTCAAGATATTCATATTGGTATTTCTCTAAACACCATTTGAAGTACTAGCATTAAGTCCAATAGGTATGTAAATACATCACATGTATTATACCTAATAGGATATTCAATCTCCCACTAGTGAAGATTGATCATGTCTAAGAGATTCATGTCTCTTACTGGTTCTCTAACCAAAAGAGTCTAGGTTTATCCATCATATGGAAACTAGAAATGAATTTCTCACGATTTCTGCTAATTTGATTGTTTGAGTTATCAATAACTTTATATCTTGGTATCATATACCTCAAAAAGTATTACAAGTTTATTTTAAGACACCTTTAGGTGGAGACGTCTGTCGCCTCCTTCTTCTTTAGTTCTTATAGATAGAGAGGACAATTCCTTTTCCAATGTCCTGGCTTTTGACAATGGTGGAAATTGCCTCTCTTGGTCATGCCTCCCTTGGCTTTGAGAGTTGAAGACGACTTGGGTTGCTGGCTAGCATCATAATCTTTCTTATCCTTGACCTTGCCCTTACGCTTGGACTTGCCTTTCTTATTGCTGATCATCATCACAGACTGAGGCTTGTCCTTCTTCATCTGTGCCTCAGCTATCCTCAACATGCCCAACAACTCTGTCAACGGCTTGTCAAAGTTGTTCATGTTTTAGTTCATCACAAACTGACTGTAGGATTCTGGCAACGATTGCAGTATCATGTCAGTAGCCAACTCTTGGCTCAGGGGAAATCCTAGTCTTGTCAGGTTCTCCACATACCCAATCATTTTGAGCGTGTGAGGACCAACTGGATCTCCTTCTATCATGACACACTTGAACATCGCCCTGGAGACATCATATATCTCTTGCTATGCTTGATCTTCATATATGTTCTTGAGATGTTGAATCATCTCAATGACACCCATGTTTTCATGTTGTCTCTACAACTCATGGTTCATGGAGCACAACATCAAGCACTTTGCATCAATGGCATCTTTAGAATGATTCTTATAAGCATCCCTTTCTGCCTTTGGTGTGGTAGGAGCAGGTTCTTCTAGAGCTGGAGTATCTAGGACATAGAGCTTTCACTCTTGAGTGAGAACAATTCTCAATGTCCTAAACCAGTCGTGGAAGTTAGTCCCATTCAGCTTGTCCTTTTCAAGGACCGGTCGCAATGAAAAGTGATTATTGTTTGTTGTCATTTGTACTACAAAAGAAAATATATGCAATTTAGTCCAAAATTCATTTTTGACTTATTTGATTGATTTGAAAGGTTGACGATATAATTAGGACTTTAATTAATTATCGCTCCCACTATTTTGTTCAAATTGATATCCCTCACCATATATTCGAAAGATTGCAGTGTACAATCTTCTAGTGGGTCAAGATCCATATTTCATCAAGTCATGAGTCAGCTTTGGTTGATCACCCATAATCTTAGGTAGGCCATCATGCCAATTGCATCATATGCAACTCTTGATGAATGAACATGCGCAACACCTTGCCATGAACATTCCGTGCCTCTGGGCTTAGACACTCTAAGAATCACTAGTTAAGTCTAACCCAAAAGCCGACACGGTAAATATGCACCCTGCTTTGGCAGAACCTACATGTTTACCCTTCACACTTCCACGAGATAGACAGTGCACCACGCTTTGGCATAACCTACGCTTGGTCGATCAAGTTTTTCATGTGTTTCGCTAATCGAAGGTGTAAAAGACTTAATATTTAGATGAGGGATTTGGTTGTTATAGGTGCATATACATATCCAATCACCACAATATACAGTAAGTATCATATACATGCTATATCCCATAGAAAACATGTGAAATAATAAAAGCAATGATTATGGCCATCCTAATGTGATTCTTCAAGCCAAGAGGAATCACGGTCATCTAAGTCTACATCACATGCAACCTCTCCATGATTAAGTGCTATAGTTGTCTGAGTTGATCAACTCATCACATGAATGACCTGCTTGTCGTGGATGGTCGTTTGGGTGCCACCAGCCAATCGGTTGGCTCCTCCAACCGATCGGTTTGCCTGGTCGTCGTGCATCTCCTCAGGTCACAACCCGCTCGTCTTGCTTCTCGAGCCGATCGTCTGGATCGCCAACCGATCGGTTCACGCCTTGAACCGATCGTCTAAGTCATCGTCATATTTTCCTCCATTCTTTGACATAACAAGAAATAAAAGATCTGTCCTATTTTACATTTGTATTGGGAAACCCCGAGTTACATTCGGGGGGAGCAAAGGTAGGAAAGAAATCTCAAGTTATCTCGAGTTACATTAGGAATAGGAGATAGGGAATCGGTGCGCAGAATGAGATGCAAGAAACCACATTCAACCAAGCACACATGCATAGGGTTTATTGGCCATAACCACACTATACATCCACCACAAAACTCGTTTAAGGATGACACGTATCGAGTGCATTCATATTACATATGATATATGTATATTGGGATTTGTGGATTTAGTATTGGACATGCATAAAGCCAATTTTATTCACATCATATGCAATAAATAAAGGCGACAAACAAAATTGATCACATCGATAATCCTAAAGTATAGAGCAGTTGACGTGGCTCTGATACCACTATTGGGTTTTAGGGGAGACAGAGAAGGTAGCGGAAAAAAAATTTCTTCTCCCAAACCCAGAATAAAGGAATCGCGTCAATGTCTATACAGTAGGAAGGATGGTTTGTAGATACATACCTTGTCCCGAGGCTTGCTCGACGATGTTACGTTGCGGCTTGCACGGTCTGCACCTCTGGTCTTGGATGGTGTCTCTGTAGCTCCTGGTCTCACCAGGACTATCGGGATTGACAACTATCCTCCGAGCGGAAGAAGTCTCCCGCCTCTGAAGTAGTCCACACGGACCACCTAAAACTACGATCTCCTTGTCCCATAAGGAATCGGAAGGAGTCACACCCTCCTGTCAGTGTATTAGTCACTGACACACTCTCCTGCAACTAGTTGCGTTTCTGTAGTTGTCTTTCCCATTTTGTGCCTCCCTTATCGGGTAGCACTTGCTCGGGCTCTCTCGGTTACCACAACCAGAGAGAACGACAACTTTGCAGAGCAACTGGTGTTCTGAGTTGTTGTCCCTGAGAAGCCCCCATTACCCCTATATATAGGAGGGTCATGGGACATGGTTCTCTACCCCGGGCAATGCGGGATGAAAGCAGGAGTAGAAGGGTTCAAGATTTTCCACAAAAATAACCAACTATGCCACCTGAAACGATTGTTTCAAACTTGAAACGGTCAGTTGGGGACCTGAGCCGATCGGTTCACACCTGAACTAATCGGTTAGGACACCTGAGCCGATCGGTTCATGGTCCTCGTCCAACTCGAATTGACTTCCATGTTTGTTTCCAACTAATCAAATATTAGTCCTTGTCCAAATCAAATTTGTATAAGTGAAACAAATATGTATTTGCAAAAAGAGTCTTCTGACTTTCCAAACGATCTCAGTTGGTCACACGAATCGACCAGTTCAACAATTGAGCCGATCATTTCATTGACACATGAGCCGATCGACTCACCACTTGAGCCGATCGGTTCATCAACTTGAGCCAATCGGTTCAACCCTATGAGCCGATCAGTTGGGGCAGTAGACTATGCAAATTAGTCAATTGTAGTTCCAATCAATCTGATACTCTTAATCATCTGGTCAAACACCTTGAACACTATGATTTTGAGCTATCAATCAATTGAGTGTTTAATAACACTACTAAACTCCTTTAGTAATCAATCTAAAAATCATTTGTGGATAAACTCCTCTTCCAGGTTAAATCCTATGTGTGTGACCCTACAGGTCCATTTCACATTGGCAGTGAAAGTCTATAACAATTATGACTTCACAAGAAAAGAGCGGTGCCTAGTCACACATCAGTGCTACCCAAGTGAAATAGAAAGTTGGAGAATAACTTTCAATCCTACAATCCGTAAATGGTGTTACAGTGAATGTATAATTTCTTTGTCATTGATATCCCGAATGAACTCAAGGCATGGAACAATCATCCGATCAACGTTCATTCACTTTCTTGATCTCAGAGTAGACTGGAGGAAATGTATGACATCAATATCACATACTGATTCACACATGTATGCACATGCCTATCTCAATCCTACTCATCAAGTGGCCATGGATATCAAACTCCCTCAGGAGGGACAAATCCCATATCTATCACACACCCCTCAAAAGCCCCATGTGTCAAAGCCACCCAATCATCACCTTTATAACAACCCATGTTTCAGGACTGTGTTTGATGATGTCAAAGTGTACCCAATGACATGTGTTGAGTGTAGTGATTTTAGGTCAAAGAATCACACTCACCACCATCACTATGAGAACTGACTGTGACTACCATGTCATAGTTCCATGTGTCAAACTCACGGTGGGTCTGTCTGTTATACTTGTTCTCTAACAAGTACCTATGTGTTTGGTTTGATATCTCCATATCATGACTGATGAGATTCTGTCATCAACCAACACCACAATCTAGTCTTGTGTGTCATTGTTGTCTATCTACCTTCCATAATGACATCTGACTAGGGACATAATAAGAATGTACAAACTCTTAGCATTTGTATGATCTCATCATTCAGGTCCTCAACCTAAAAGCATACTTCATTGAATATTGTCATTCTCTAGACATTCAATCTATTCTATCATTATCTCATATGACTGAACCAGAAAGAATTGGAAGCTTGCCTTTGATCTTTATCAAATCAATCGTAATGTATCCCACCAATCATCTCATGATTGTCTCTCAGGGCATACATACCAACATAACCTTCTCCACCAAACCATCTCAAAAGAACCCATGCATTGGGGACTCAGCTCTCTTCTCTATAACTTATAGGGGTCGGATTTTCATGTCACATATTCCCACATAGTGAACTGCATGTCATTCTACTTTGCATCAGCCTACAACTCATGTCGTCTCTGGGCTCCTTTCAGCCATTGCATGGTCAAAGCAACTTCATCTGCACACACTGTGGTCCTTTCTTGACCTTCGCAAGGTCCCTTCACCAATATCATCTTAATGAAGTGGTGACCGACACAACCTCCCTTGTAGAGCTTCTTTACATCCCGATACTGGCTATGGTGGTTATCATCACATCTACCGAAGACAAGAACTATCTCCATGTATCTCCCTAAACGAGCACACATACTCTCATCAGACCCTCTAGTCTGGATCATACTAACCATTAGTTAGTGGTCATAAGCGGAACTAACATTGAGTTCTTCATGTACCTATTTTCCCCTTATGGAAGTGTATCTTTAGGTTATACTCGAGAACTTTTGAACTCGCACCATGGTGTAGTCAAACCATCTCCCTCATATGTGGTTCAACTGGATATGTCCCTTGACATTAATCTTTCTTTCTCATGTCATATAGGTAAGGTGATCTACCATAACCCATATTGCATCTTTGACCTTCCATGTTCTAGGGGAGACTTACCACAACATCCATAGTGGTGAACTCTCATTCCCTCTCAGGGACTCTTTTATCCTCTATGTCAATACACTGGGTTACTAGTGTTCGTCCTTCATCTCTTGGCTTGCATGGAAACACGCCACATGCAACTTTATCTTAGGCATCCAAAGTACTGTTGTCATTTATTATCTTGGTAGTACCACGGTATATGGTGATATTAAATCATGATCTCCCATATTGTCATGATTCCTTAAGATCGCTTCCTCAGAAACCCTAAACCACTCTAGTCGGGGTTTCATCTCCTTTTTCTCTAGAGAAGTACATCTGAGGTTCTACAACCATCCTTTTATCATGATAAGCCCTAGGATGGCTAACCAAACAACCATTAACTTGTTAGACAAATCTTTTCACCTTTGAGTGTTAGCCAAACTTATCTCTTTTTCCAACTGGGGGTTATCCTATCAACCTCTTCTAGCCTCCATCTAAACTAGGCAGCTGTATCTCATCCAGAGCATCCATTACCACTTCACATCCTTAGGTGTTAGGTAACGTTGAAGACATACACATCCATGTATTTCACTTATTGCCTCATCTCATCTCTAAGTCTATCTTCATCAAGAAAACTCTGAGCTTATTCTCTTGGTTTTTCGAACTCAACCTTGTATAACTCATAGCTCATGATAAAAACATCCTCATAAGATAACTACCTTATAACTCTTAGGGTTTGTAAACCATCCATGTATCATTCACTCCACAAGGGTATGTTATCATCCCTGTCCCCATACCTCATGCCAACGTTCCAACTCGCATCACCTTTTATCCTTGGTGTATGGCATGCATATTGTCCTATCTCTCACTCCCATAACAAGAGAAAATAAGCATTTGGTTGCATTCCAAATGCAGAGTTCTACCTATTCCAAGAGTAGAGATGGTACATTCCACCTTGCCAGTACACCTTTAAATCTAAGTTGAAACATGCCACATATGTCTCTACATCACCAACATCTTGATATTAAAGTTGCTTTCATGGAAATTGGTCTCAAACTTACTTGGGTCCACACATATTCCTTGGTCATATCCTCTAGGTCTGTAGGGTGCTGACACTTTAGGGGTCATCCCTCTTCCCTTACGCATCCAGAGAGTTCCCTACTCATCTGCCCTTTGGGTCCCACGAGTTCATGAAGGTGATCAATCTCCTAACCCATGGCCCTCAGAAAATGATAGTTGTTACCTCCCGACCCTATGGTCATGTGCAACTAGGGAATTAGGCAACTCCTATTTCCATCAGTCTTATCCCTACCTGACCCTAGGATAGACTTAGGATGCTATTGTAGTACATGTCCACCTTAGAACCTTACCCAAGCCTTCATCATCTCTCTCTGCATTCATGGGCTGACTTTCATCCTTTCATAGGGGCCATGGCAACATGTCTACCTTGGTCAGGCCCCATACCAGTTACCTCCATGGTAACACATCCATATGCACTTAGAGATGGTAATCTATGGGTCTACAGGTTCATTCTCATACCATGTACTTTTCACTTAGCTTCTCAAGATCCTATGAGACCTCTTTAGGTTTCCTCAAAACCCACAAAACTGGTATACACCCTACCAAAGGGTCCTTCTCCCAAGATGGGAGGAAACTACAACTCTTGAAAACAAGGTCACAAACATCCTTAGGGTTTATATTCACATGAGTATGCTTAACCCAGCGGCTACTAAGGCACAAGAAGACCACCTACTAAACCATACTAGGTGATACTTGTTCTCTTTCCTCAACGTTGGATCAAGATCATACCTTCCCATGTCATCCACTTAGCTGTGAGTGGTTCATCAAACATACCTTAAACTCAAAGGGTTTCCTTTTCCTCTAAACATGAGGAGTACCATGATCAAATATATAGAAACTCAAATCTCATCATGAGCATCAGGTACACCACTTCCCCTCTTAGGCCTAGGAACCCTAGGTTCACATTTTCAGATATCCAAATGTCTGCTCAACTTTTTAACCACAAACTAAGCCTGTCCAAGGTATGTAATGTACTTCCCATGATCCTTCTTCTTGAGCAACACTTCAGAGTTGAGTCCTCCTCAAGGACAATCAACAAGGTACAAGGCCTCACAACCTATTACTAAACCTCTCCAGGTCTAAGGAATTCTTCTTTTTATCTATACCATAGGTACAGAGGTACCAGCAGACTCATCCTCTCTCTAGGGTTTGGTTCCTCTCATGGAAACCAAGACATCATCAGCCTCCAGGGATCATGCATGAGGCAACCCCTATCATCCATTGAGGTCGCATCATCCTCAACTCCCTACTGTCCCTCATATCTCAGAGTCTAGGCTTCCAACCTTCTTGCATGGATCCTGCTCTCTCTCTAGAGCTAACCCTACAAAAGCCTCACTACCAGAGGTCCTATCTCCATGAAGGTGGATCAAGCTCACAAACATACCCCTAGATGGGTGATACTTATGTTCAAACTTATGTTTTCTCAAGGTTATCCCTAGCCCTTTATGCTTATACTCCCTTGGCCATGGTTTCAATCTGCTACTCGCACTATATCACTATAAATACATATATAACTGGCTTAGATCTGGGTCCTCCTCTGTGGCTTTGCAAAGGATAAAAAGGGTAACCTAGAGCAAGGTCTAGGCTATCATGAGTTAGAAATTGGGCTACCTACGTGTAGTGCCATGAGACTCTTAGCATAACATGAGTTAAGGAGTGGACTACCTACGGGTATCACCATGTGACTCAACCCTAGAAACGGATTCACCTGTTAGGTGGGATCATGAGGGGTTTAATGGGGATCAACCATAAGGAAGGTATCATCTAGGTCCATTGTAGGGACAATGTAGAGGATAGGGTACACATGGACCGCACAGTTATATTTAAAACGTAAAGTTGCTTATTAAACTATAATTGACTACAATACGTTGTTATGGATAATTGCATGATTATTGTTTCCCCCACATACCAGCTTTATGCTGACCGACGTTTTGTTTGTCGGTGTTTTAGGTACAAAGCCAAAAGGACAAATAGTAAATCATCATATTGTGAAATACATGAATTAAAATACAAGGAGGATTAGTTAGAGTAGAATTCATATGTGGATAGAAGTTTAGAGATCCAAGTTTTCAAAAGGTATGTAGAAATTTTATTTTATCATAGCTTTTCAATATAGTATGGTAGAATTTGATAATTATTATTGATTATTTGTCGAACCTTTGATCTAGGAATTGGGATAACGACTCTGATCTTCTAGTCTCCCTTAATTGGGGGTTGCCGAGAGGTGGGGTTGTTACATTTGGTATCAGAGCATAGGTTCCTCATTTAATCTTTAATGATTATTAAATTTTACAAACTATGTAGAACCCAAGGGAGTTATTAGAGGATTTTCTGAAAGACAGAGGTGTCTAGAAAAGGATCACATCCGGGGGCTGGCAAGATTTTCCTCCGCACCATTAGTCAGAATACGATGACTCCCAGATTAGTGTGACTGTCTGGCCAAAGTCTCAGGATTTGACTCGAAATAAGATACCTTTAGGGCTGTATCATCTTGTTCATCCCTTCCCAACTCAAATGTTGTTAAGGATTATAAGGTTTAGGGTTTTCTCTCTTTTCCTCACCCTCTTGAGGTATGGGTAAGATTGATAAGGTTTAAGGAATCCTCCACCAAATTAATAAAAGACATGTAAATAAGATGTCATGGACATAAGCTTAATAGATTAAGTGTAAAAGAATAGATACATGCTTAGGTCGTATGACATAAGTTGTCATGCCCTCAGGAGAGACCTGAGGCTAGACCTTCTTGTCTGGAGGATAAGTAAAGAGAGTTAGTCTTAGAGGTAGAGATCTCCATTACAAGTAGAGACCTACCACCTACTCTGAGGATGATGTTAACCCTAACCCTAAGTGAAGGTTAGAGAGAGAGAGATATGACATGATGAGTTAGATGTCATGGTAGACCAGGTGTTTGGATAGACATGCCTTGGATGCCATATGATCCATGAGAAGTTGGATGACTGAGTACCTTTGGTGACCCAACCATGGGAAGGGTCATGCATGTTAGAGTGAAGGATAGATCCTTCATTGATGAGGTTAGAGAAGAACCTATAGAAACCCCATGAGCTTATATGAGCATGGCATAGTAGGCACCCAGAATAACCCTAGAAATGGGGATTAGAAGAGAAAGAGTGAGAAAAGGGGGAGATTTTATGTGATTTCAAATCAAATCAGGGGAGGGACGAAATCTTGACTTGTGAGAGAAGATTCACAATGAAATGCTATGGAAAGAAGCTAAGCTTACTTGATTTCATCATATCTTGGATATAGAAACCCTAGGTCAACATCTCCACCACTTTCTCTTTTCAAAACCCTAGCTCTCCTCTCTCTCAAGAATTTCATTTCTTTGTCAAGAAGGATGAGTTATGAGAGATCCTTGTGTGTTAGGTTAGTGATATAGATGAATTGAGGTGCTTATAACATTTGCAAACAAGCCCCTCAATGTATTTTTATTTTTCTCAGATTGGTTGGTTAGCTGAGTTATAAACTCAAACAAAACCATAGGTTTCAAAACTCAAACCTCATCAAAAATTATGAAACTTTAACCCGTTGTCTTAAATTGAGATTAAAATATACACACAAAATTTTAGATCATTTGGTGTTACCAATAAATAACTAAAAATCAAATACTACACTGCTATATCAGTATGAAAATATGGTCGGTCGAGTTTGAAACTCGACCGATAAACAAGTCAGAACATTTTTCAAAAATTATGAAATTTTTGAATATTGTTCATATTTTATTTGTCCAAATCATATACAAATTTGATTTAAATCAGAGTTACACATATAATACTAAAAATCATTTAGTGATACATTATACTTATCAAATTTTGTATTCATATGTCATCAAAACCGTAATTTGGGTGGATTAGGGTTTCCAAATCTTAACCCTAATTATGTGAATCAAAGTATGATTAAACCTTCTTGTTGTATTTAAAACATAAAAACTTAACTACCATCATTAATCTAGGTTTAAACAATGATCAACTTCATTAAGTATACAATCATCCAAGTAAACCCTAATTAGATGACTAATTTGAAAACGGGTCATTACAAAACCGATCCTGCACATAACACCCGCCAGTTTAATGCTGATGAACCATATCCCAATGGCCGATCTGGAGGAAAGACTAAATTCCCCAAAACAGAGCCAACCGAGAATTGTTCCGCTAAGTCAACATAGCTCTGACCAATGAGAAATTGCCACGTGGCCGCATTTTAAGGTATAATATGTTTTCTTGTAAAATTTATAAAAAATGCTAGGATTGCCCAAAAATAGAGAAACTATATATCAAATTTTTCAGAAAAACGAGAGGAATCAAAAGAAAATATAATTGGATTCTAAATAGGCTTCCTATTCCAAAAGTATATGCAATAGATGTTTAGATGTGTTTAATGTAAGGGAAAACCTAGATTTGCCTTAATCTGATGCTTAATTGAATAGGTTCATTTATGTTAAGTTAATGCCTGATATAAACATGTATAATGAAGAAATATTTGATAATGATGGATAATGGATGATTCCAAATTAGTAGTCTTATTTGTGCTATTTAGGGTGTTAAAATCAATGTCGACATCTTGCTATGATCTATTGTTGACACTGTGATTTAAGGGTCATGAGTAGTTTAATGTGCTTAAGATGATGATCATGGTTTAACATAACATGCATAACTAAGTTTGTAACCTTAGAAGCTATAATATGATCAGATTAGGGTTTGTAATCTCAACTTATAGTCCATGAACGAGTTAACCCTAAACCCTAGTTTAGGAACGCATCTAGATCTGAGTAATGTAATGTGAATACATGGTGACACATATGTAATATGCTTTGTTTGAGATGCTTGTTGATTACATAATTCGTTGCTTGGATGTTTGGATGCATTCTTAAAGTATATGATGTTCTTCATGGTTTCTGCAATGGCATAAGGTACGTGATTACGCTTATGAATACATGTATCAAATTTTGAGATTGCCAATGTTTCTCGATGAGATTGAATGACAAATAAAATGCTTGCTTGTTTATTTACTTCTTGCAAATTATAAAGTTTCTATGAGTATCATGTAAAGTAAATAATAGTATTCTGAACCCTGGGTTAGACTGATCTTAAGAGTAATGCACACGAGCCTCGGAGGGACAGTGATTACACCTGAGGTAGTAGACCAGATAAGGGTTAGAATATGAAAACAAGTTTATGTTCTTATAGGCAAGAAAAACATGTTGCTTATATATGTATCTGTGATTATTGAATGAACCCACATATCAGTATAGAAACATACTGACCGTGTATTTGTTTGTCGACATTTTAGGTATCAGATATACTTGACTCATGGACTATGAGGGTACATATAGAGATGTTGAAGACACTACAGTTTAATCATGAAGGTTTAGTCTAAATGGTTTATCTTCACACATGTAATAGTTAGTTCTGTTTAAAAATTTATGTAACTCCTTAGAGGAGATTTTTATGCAAACATGTAACTATTTGTTCATTTATGAAAATTGTTTACTATTCAGTATTATTTATTGAATCTGATCCTGGAATTTATGAGTAATGATCTACGACTTTAAGGTCTTTTAGACACCTAAAAGTGTGGGTCATTAAATTTGGTAACAGAGCACATATTCATCAACTAATACTTAATAGTTTATAATTTCAAATAATCTTTAAAAATTTTAAGAGAAAAATTAAGTTCCTCATCTCACATTTTCGTCTTCTTCTCATCTCTTTGCTTACAAACCTTGAAAAGAAATGGTAATAAGAGAAGTGAAATGTGAAAAGAGGTAGCCTTTTGTGTAGGTCCCTCTAGAGAGGGTAAACACTAAAAAGGATACATGATATGGGTAAGCCCTTTCTTAGAGAAAGGAGTTGGTTTAGTGTATGGAAACTTTAGTGGGTCAAGTGATATGGAAACTATAAAAAAAGGTAGAGTATGGTCCTTAACCATAACCCTAAGAAAACCTTAATCTTAAATAATGAACATGGTGTGGTGGTATGAGACACTACCCATGTGAAACTTGATATTGAGAATAAGAAAGATAAAGGGATGGGTTTAAGTAATCTAGTTTCCCATGAAAGTGTGCATGAGGAGCATAAAAACTTGTATAAGAGGTCTTAAGAAATATGTGAACCCAATAGTTTATATATATATATATATATATATATATATATATATATATATATATATGAAAAAGTGAAAGTTTGAACATAACTTGCTCAAACCCCTAGTGTTGTCTCTAGAAGTTTGGTGATGGTGGCCAAGCCCTTGGAGGGGAAGGTCGAGGTAGCACCAAGCCCCTGGAGGGGAAGTTCATTGCATGGACATAAACCATGAGGGGTATTCTAGAAATTGAGAAAATATGGGTTGACATGTTATAATAATTAAAGTTATGCTTAATGAAAACAAAGAGATATTTATGAAACCTTTAGGGTTAGTGTTCCATCCTGGGGTGGGTCAACTCAAGAGTGGGAAGATGACCTATGAGGGAGGCAAAACCTTAGATCTTGGGATCTAGTTGTGGCTAGAGAGCCTAACCCCCTCCTATGAGCCAAGAAGGCACCCTAGGCTAGGACTTTTCCTTAAAAGGTAAGTGAATAAATGTATTTAAGTATTTAGATAACCTTAATCCTCACCTAGAGGAGTGAAGAGTTAAAAATATGAAAAAAAGATGAAAGTACTTAAATTCTTTGAACCCAAGGATGCCAACTCTGAGTGACACAACTAGTCAATCCCAGGAGGGAAGACCAGTAAGGCACCAAGTCTAAGAGGGAAGGTGGCCTAAGTGGATGACCAAACCCAGGAGGGAAGGTTATGAAATGGTCAAGTCCAAGAGGGAAGACCATACAGGCACCAAGCCCAAGAGGGAAGGTGGCCTAAGTCCACAATGAAGTTGTTTAAGATCAAGCCCCTAGAGGGGAAGATCACAAAGGTCAAGCCCATGAGGGAAGACCGACATGGCACCAAGCCCTGGAGGGAAGGTGGCCCGAACCCAATAATGGGACGACACTGCATTATGTGTACTCGAAAAGAGAGATGAAGGCAATCCATGTTAAATAATTAAATAAGAGAACAATGTGCTTAAAAGATGTGACATCTCAAAAGAAACCCTTAGGGAGGGTAGAGTCCTAATGCAATCCTAGGGTCAAGTAGGGTGTATTATAGGTACATAGGACCGCTGGGTTGGGAGTTGATATGACATGAATGCACATGACCATGTGGTCGGGAGGTAACAGCTGGGTTTACCCTAGGTACATGACTCAGGAGATTAGCTACCTCCATGAGGATCATGTATCCTAATGGGTGAATGTGAAAGGCACTCTCTTGATGCATAAGGATGAGATCACTCCAAAGAGTACATATACCCCTAGAGACCTAAATGATTTAGCTAAGGCTCATAATGATACATGGGATGTAAATATAAAAGATATAAGGAAGTCATAGAAACTTAAGAGAAGTTGTGCCCTAACTTGAGAGTAAGAAAAGGGACACTTGACTTCATGGGATATAAGAATGCCATGAAATTAAGAACTAGTAAGTTTAGAGTCATATACAGTATGATTCAACTTAATATGTGAAAATTAAAAGGTAATGTGTGGATGTACTATCTCCGCTCTTTGAATGGAATGAACTTTGTGTTTGGGCTGTAGCCAAATGCTTATTTCATCTCATTATGAGGGAGGGAGATGGGATAGACACACATTATGCTTAAAACTGAGATAATGTGGACGAATATCCTACATTTAATGTGTAATAACATGAACTAGGGTTAGAGGTGTTACCTCACCCTTGTATGAAATTAATGAATAATAGGTTGGAAACCTAAGTGAAAAGAGAAATCACCAAGTAATAACAAAATCATCAAGTGATGATAATATGCATATACTAGAGATGTGGGTATACATAAATTTCAATTCAGGTGCTAACCTTAGTAATAAAATGAAAATTAATATACTAAAGAAAAGTTGTTAAGCTATCTAAGTAGGGTGCTAACCCTAAGTATTGAAGATAATATGAGTTATCATTCACCTAGACTTAGTGAGCCTGAATTTTGAGGACAAAATTCCTTTAAGGAGGGGTGAATATAATATCCTCGATTTTGATAAATTTTGGATTGTATAAATGGAATGATTTGAAAATTTTCCCAATAGTATTAAAAATCAAATAATAATAGAAATAATAGGATTATAAATATTTGGGAAAAAGGATGTACCATGACATAATAGTATTGTTTTAAATATTGTTCAAAAGGAGAAAGTTTTGCATATGAAAAATATCCCATAATTAGATAAAAATTGGGGAAACAACGTTATGAGTTTCCTTGAAATAAAAGATGATTAATGTTAAGGAATAAATTAAAGACATAAAAAAAGAATGAAAGGATTTGAGAAACAACTTAAGAAGCAAGTTACCCAATTATATGCCATATAAGTATATGCCTTCCTTACATGACTTTTGTTGTATCAACTAAGCGAAATTGGTAATCAATTATAGATATGTGTGTTCATATAGATGGAAAGATGCTGAATACTTTCCCTTAACAACCGTACATACCCTTTTCACAAGTTTTGCTTTATAGTCGTGAGAAAAGGGGAATGAGAGCAATAGAAGGAAAGTTAAAAGAATACATTGGGATGAGCCATATAATCGTGGATATGACCAAGGGATAATGGAATTAGAAGGTAAATAAATGTTGGGATGGGATTAAGTTTGAAGACAATGAGATCAGTGAAACATCCTGCAAGGATTCCTCTTGCAAGGACTGCCTTCGAAGCAGTCTCCCACAACTCTCCAGACCTACTGCAAGGAGGCCGAGACAAATCCTGGCTATCCTATGGCCGTTGAAGAATCTAGCACACCGCCGATACCCTGTCTAGTACTCCCCTCGGCACCTCCCTGATCCAACTCATCTTCTCCTTCCCTACTACACAATTGTCAAGGTTCTCAAAGCAATCGTCACCTCCATCTAGGTCTTCCTGAGTCACATAGGTGACTAGTGGTAGTGACTAGATATCTCGCGAGGCCACAAGGCCGTCGTCATGGCAGCGCCCAGCCTTAGGCCTCTAGCGGCAGAGCAAGCTTCTGTCTCTCAACACAGCAGTGCCAGTGTACAATGTGTGCGTGCATGGGAGAGGGTCACCTAGTCAGGAGACGTGTGCCCAGACGGAAACATGTGCTTCCCTTGATTTGGATGAGAAAGCTACTGGCGGGTGCCGTAGGGGAATCTGCTGTGTGTGGGGAAGAAGAGGTCCCATAACCTTGGAGACTAGGAGTCTTGGCACCAATACAGTGGTGGCGGTTGTAGATGGAGTGGAAGAGAGTGGCGGCAGAAAAAAAAGGGAACTCGTTCCTAGGCTGCGGCAGCGGCCTTGCCATGTTTCTCCAAACTAGGGTTGAAGAAGAAGACTGGAGTTGCGTCTTTCTGCCAGAAGAATCGAGAAGGAAGGATAGGAGGGTGGTCGGATTCATGACGGGACCTTACTAGAGCAGGATTGGGCAAAAGCGCCCTTAGTTTCCCTGCGGAGCAGCGTCATTGGCAGACTTTGGGTGGTGCCGGAATCGGCAACCACGATCGAGCCAAGGCGAGAGGCCAACAAAGGAGAAACCTGTCCTGCACATAACACCCGCCGGTTCAATGCTGATGAACCAGATCCCAATGGCCGGTCCAGAGGAAAGACTAAATTCCCCGAACCGCAGCCAACCGAGCATTATTCCTCTAAGGGCCCGTCTGGTTGGGCTGCGTTTCAACTTTTGCAGATAGAACTCAACCTGATTTACAATTCCATGTGTTTGGTTGGACGTCGTTTTAACCCGGACGGGAACTGAAACTGCAGCACCGTTTTCAAATATGTACAAAATGAGTGAAAGTGGACTGCGCCCAAATTAGGCACGGTCCATTTTCCTACGATGTTCCCAGCTGCGAGCTACCGAAGTTACAGCCAGGGGTATTGAATAACATGCGGTTACCTACTGTTGTCTGCATCTTCAACCTCATCTACTGTTCAAAAACTTCAGAGATAAGACCACCGCGTGTTATGAGATCATTGAAGTTCCTCCAACCAAATAAAAACAATGGAACCAACGCAGCTCAAAATGCAAGCAACCAGACGGACAACGTTGTGTTTACTTTCTCGTTTTTAAATTCCTGTTTTGAAACACACACTTGGAAATGATACTGCATGCAACCAAATAATCCCTAAGTCAACATAGCCCTGGCCAATGAGAATTGCCACGTGGCCGCATTTTAAGGTATAATATGTTTTCTTGTAAAATTCATAGAAAATGCTAGGATTGCCCAAAAATAGAGAAACTATATATCAATTTTTTTAGAAAAACGAGAGGAATCCAAAGAAAATATAATTGGATTCTAAATAGGCTCCCTGTTCCAAAAGTATATGCAATACATGTTTAGATGTGTTTAATGTATGGAAAAACCTAGATTTGCCTTAATCTGATGCTTAATTGAATATGTTCATTTATGTTAAGTTAATGCCTGATCTAAACATGTATAATGAAGAAATCTCTGATAACGATGGATAATGGATGATTCCAAATTAGCAGTCTTATTCATGCTATTTAGGGTGTTAAAATCAATGTCGACATCTTGCTATGATCTAATGTTGATAATTTGATTTAAGTGTCACAAGTAGTTTAATATGCTTAAGATGATGATCATGGTTTAACCTAACATGCATAACTGAGTTTGTAATCTTAGAAACCATAATACGACCAGATTAGGGTTTGTAATCCTAACTTATAGTCCAAGCATGAGTTAACCCTAAGCCCTAGTTTAGGAGTGCATCTAGATCTGAGTAATGTAATGTGAATACATAGTGACACATATGTATTATGATTTGTTTCATATGCTTGTTGATTACATACTTTGTTGCTTGGATGTTTGGATGCATTCTTAAAGTATATGATGTTCTGCATGGTTTCTGCAATGGCATGAGGTACGTAGTTATGCTTATGAATACATGTATCAAATTCTGAGATTGCTGATGTTTCTCGATGAGATTGAATGACAAATAAACTGCTTGCTTGTTTATTTAATTCTTGGAAATTATAAAGTTCCTATGAGTATCATGTAAAGTAAATAATAGTATTCTGAACCCTGTGTTAGACAGATCTTAAGGGTAATGCACATGAGCCCCAGAGGGACAGTGATTACATCTGAGGTAGTAGACCAGATAAGGGTTAGAATATGAAAACCAATTTATGTTCTTATAGGCAAGACAAAGATGCTTCTTATATATGTATCTGTGATTATTGAATGAACCCAGGTACCAGTATAGAAACATACTAACCGCATATTTGTTTGTCAGTGTTTTAGGTATCAGATATACTTGACTCATGGACATGAGGGTACATATAGAGATGTTGAAGACACTACAGTTTAATCATGAAGGTTTAGTTTTAATGGTTTATCTTCACACATGTAATAGTTAGTTTGTTTAAAAATTTATGTAACTCCTTAGAGGAGCTTTTTATGCAAACGTGTAACTATTTGTTCATTAATGGAAATTGTTTACTATTTGGTATTATTTCTTGAATATGATCCTGGAATTTATGAGTAATAATCTGCGACTTTAAGGTCTTTTAGACACCCAAAAGTGTGTGTCATTACAATTAGGGTGACATGGTCAACATTATGTGTATTGACAATTAGTGAAATTCTCATATTATGTCCTTAAGTATTTGTTGGAGTTCAAGCATATGAACTATTTATTATATGACTTATTATACATTCATTAGTATATAAACAAACAAGTTAGATTATAATTTTAATTTGTTCGGTCAATTCTAATCATATAAGCTCACTAATCTCTTATCAATGGAGTTAGGGTTTCCAGTTTCAGAGTAGCTAGATTTCAATGTATTGTAGGACTCCATTCCTTTAAAACAATTTTTTCCTTGAAATCGGCACTTCTGACATCTATTAAAGTACTTCTACTACTACTTTTCCACTTAAAAGGGTTGACCGACTAAGTCAAACTAATTTATAAGTAAAAGCGTGAGTCTAAAAATGTATAAGACCCAACACTTAATTGTCTTACTAATCACTATTACAAAACTTCAAAGTCTAGTATAGGGTACACTAACCCTAAACATGGAAATATATGACTCATATAAGGTACAAGATGATTTTATTTGGGTAATCAATCATCATATTAGGCTTTCTAAGGGTACTCAACATTAAGGTCATATGCCTAAAGGTATGCTATTTCAAGCATTCCGTATCAGATTTGGCCAGGTCGGTGTCATATGAACTCAAGAGTCCCCGTAAACCAAGCTAATGGCGTGGAGGAAAATATTTCCAGCCCCCAAGTTTTGACCCTTTCTAGACACCATCACTTTCAACTTTGTGCCCTGGTAGCTACCTAATAGGAAATTGACATAAAATTGGATTAAAGATGTATCTAACATGAAACTATTATGGTCCTAAATCAACCTTTCACCATAGTTCAATTCTAAGGTCAACTAAAGGGAAACTATATGAGGTAAGGGTTTCTAACTAAGGAGACAAATTGCAAATTGTCAAGTCCGACTACCATTGGCTCTAATACCATGCTATAAAGAAGTGAAATCAATCCACCTCTCTACTAATAAAAATGGTAAACAAAATCCAATTTGGATAGTAGCGGAAGATAAAAACTTTAGTTTAATAAGTTTAAATAATGTACATCAAAATTACCAAAATATGGGTGTACATGATTTATACAAAAGAGGATCTAAGTAGATGGAAACTAGAATACAACAATATGTCTCCCATAAAACTTAACAAATTATTTCATGAGGGAAGGATGAACTCCTTTTCCTAGTCTTAAGATGGTTCACCATGCTCCTGATGCGGACTCTGATCCTATACCTGGGTGGTTGGGATCACCCAGCAAGAGGAGAGAAAAATTTATGTGTCAAATAAAGGATAAGGACAATTATAAACTAAAGCAGGAAATAATAAGGATTCACTATACTAGGAGGGTCAAGAATATGAGGCAAATAAAACAAATAAGAATTCTGCCAAGTCAAGTAATAATAAAGTTTGCATGCATGATTAATTTGACTACATTAAACTAATATAGGGCTGAGGCACCTACCATACCTCAACCTCTGAGTGAGGGAGAGTAACACATTTTCAAACACCATAATATTTTTATAATTGGGGAGAGTGGTCACATTCCCCTGCGCTCATGCCCAAGACTATGGGTGGTTTGTACTCATGTACACTACAATAGTTAATTAGTCATTTTCATCATCATGCTAGAGTATCTCAATGGAAGATATAATAAATGTGATAACATTACAAATGGGGTCCAAGACCCTAGAATAATTGAAGTAAAAATGTCACAAAAAGGCAACAAAGGGAATAAAGGCTAAGCAACGCCTCATTGGAAATTATGTTTGGATATCAAATGCCCAACTGGAGGACAATGTTCAAACTCATACATAAATAGGGTTGCACAGATAATGATTAACTCAAATAGTACACTTTGGTCCACAAAGTCAACTTTTCATCCAAGAAACATAATATGTATGTTAGCCAAGTAAAAGTGAACATATTCATTCCTATTATATTTTTATATTATTCTTACCCAATTCTCGATCATTTAATGTCATGTTAGGGTTTACGATTTTAATATTTGTTGGTAGAATATGTGATTCTTTATATATATCTATCTTAGTTCTAGTTATCCATCTTTAGTCACGTAAGTTTATGTAACTCATATATATGTGGATAATAATAATATATTTTCTTCCAATTTAGGTTTAATGTTGTCATTTTCTTATCTATAATGAGCATCCTTATTATTCCTAATATCATGCTTACCAAGTATATTGGTGTAAGTATATTCCACATGGATATCTATTAGGTTCACTAATATACACATGCTTTGATCCAACTAACATGTCATTTAGATATATGTTTATAAAGGTATATACTTTTACACATTATTATACTTTTTACCATTTAATTCATAAGAAGACGATACAATTAGATGCATTCCATAATTATATTTGTATTTATTATTACCATCAATTGTATAAATATGTATTTGTGTATCTAGGGTTTGTTGTAACACGGTTATGATAATTCTTGGTAATCTATGTGAAGTATAAAATGTAACTCATCATATATATAATATTTCATTATTAGTTGAGCAATGACAATCAAGATTACAATAAAGCAATATGATCATCTTACATCCATCGTTTGATATGTAGTACTACATTGACACATGTATAAACTAATAGGATGTATATAAGTAAATCAATATGATATAATAGTCATTACCCAATTATAGATATATGTATCAATATAATGCATAAATTCATATATGCATCTACATATGATCCCTCAGGTCCAAGTGTCATTAATGAGGTTAAGATTCATAAGGTTATGCTTGTATGTTTCACAATGGGTAAATCATGCATACAAAATAAGTTCCATTGTTATAATTATTCTTAGCTCTAAACTTTAGTCATTTACTATTATTATGTACTTAGGTCCAGGACATGACTAACTAAGTAAAAAGGGTTAAATATTTTATGTACAATATCTTGTACGAATAACTTCATGTTTTTCCTAGCGTGTATAGATGTTCCATCTTCCAAACATATTGGTTAAATAAAGGAGTTCTAAGCATTTAACATTATAATTATAAATTACTTGTAAGAACCCGTTACACTAAACGAGATTACTCAAAACATAAAACACAATCAATCACTAATTAATCACATACCCAAAAATATGGGTAAATTAAAATCAATTTCAACATCAGCACCCGCTCATAAACATTTGCACAAGAGTCCAAAATCTTTCTTATATCCATACTATGAAAGAATTTGATACAAACTATTCTGTCATCTTAGCTGCCACATATATACACAGGAGAACAATATTCATATATGCCACACAAACAAGCATTAATATGCTAACAAAAGTCTCATTCGTTTGAAACACCATATCAAACTTTTTCTCACCCAGACTTGAGAGTATAGGGACGACTCTAGGACACACTAGACATCTAATCAACTTTCTCATATAGCTCCTCTTTGCTGCCACAAGTTTGTTTTCATCACTTCAAATTACCTAAAAAGATGTGGCGAACCACAAGGGTGAGACCCATGTCCCAGTAGGAGATATAACATCCAACAATGCTTATTTATTACAACATTTTAGGTAATGAGATAGTTTAAGCGGTTTAATCATATGCAACAAATAGGCTCAGCAACACTAATGATTAACAAAATACATGAAGGACCTAATAACAATTATCATCAACAAGCTGACTATCATCATTTTCATTATTAACTGTATAAGAGATTCAATAGCACATGCATAACTAGCATAAACAAGTCTAGTAGCATATTATCTCTATTAACAAGAATATCTAATAACATTAGCATGTCTAACAGTTTGAACAGATCAATATCATAAGCAGAGCTATCAACATAAGCATGAGTATTTGCATAAGCATGATTAGCAGTATAGACATTTCTAATTATAGAGGCATAGCTAGCATGTTAAACATAACTAACAACATGATATAGCTAGCATCCTAATTATAATCAGCAGTAGCAGTATAGATATCAACATAAGCATGACTATTGTATGTACACATTTACAATCTTATGCATATCCACCACATAAGTATAATTACTATCTCTTAATTGCACTAAGCATCATCTTTATGTAAAGAGAACAAACAAGGGTTATCATCCAATGTGAAGCGTTGTGTATAACCTGAAATAGATATGCTATACAGCTGTATTAAATCTTTTATTATGCCCTGAGGAAATTGAGGTTACCACTCAAAATCCAACTGACCACTGCTAAGTTGAAATCATTGCCATACAATATCTAAGAAGAGCCGAACTCCTAAGATCTTCTCTGCCCCCAGTCAGTACGGGTCCACCACAACGACACATAAGGTCAAGATGCTAATAGCCTAGTTCATCCTTGGTATAGGTCATGACACTAGTGAAAGGAGGTGGGTACGCATACCCTACCATCCGAGGTACAACCACAGTTGTCCTCCAATCTCATCACATATATAATCACCGAGACACGACCGTAGCCATTCTCAAACTGAGCGCTAGGTATAATTGCAATCATCCTCCCTAAACACTTGAATTCAGGATGACAAGCACCCCACATACTCATTAGTATGTACTCCAAGTTTCCCTTAGGAATACTCATTTCACCATCTGGCAAGTTCTGACACTCAGATAGATCTATGGCACATAGCACTACATGATTAGAATTTCACTTGATTAGTTATGCCAATTGGGTGAATTAAGGCTGCATCAAACAAGTGGACATAAAAAGCCTAATTCACTTCTAGCAAGCATATAAATATCACAACTTCAAAAGATATAAAATGTGTGAAACATAATTTCTCATCTCATCATCACATGGTACTATTCACTTGCCATTCATGAGGCTACACTAGTCATCATACTATCACAAGATATAAATCCTTTTCACATTATCATAGGGTATCAACCCTTATCAACACAAGAGGATTACACCTCATTCAAGGCTCAAACATGCCCAATGGTCATTAAGACCATCATATTATTCCCTGCAAGATCATCATTATCTTTGTATGCCATATAACAAGGCTCAACAACATCACTTACATGTAATACACTGGATCAACACAATATTGCATTAATGAGCTAGGAGATATTCATAAACAATCTTAGTTGGGTTATATTAACATTAAGAACATTCCTTTATTACATCAACATGCAAGAAATCTAGATATGATTAAGCCTCATCATATTCATAATGCACATGTTTAGCATAAGAAAGTATCAACCATGTGGCTATGATAACCACCAATTAACAGATTAAGGTTATGATCATGTTAAGGAGGTTATTCCACCATCATTCCATCATATAAGAATGTTAAACATGAATATTCCTCTTTATCTATTTGCATTAGAGTTAGGTTCAACATGATAAACTATATCAATGTTACTAATCAACACTTATTCCCAAATCCTAACTCACGACATCCCCATCGGATCATGGATGCATAAGGTGAACCTTCACCATCACATTCCATACTATTCTCAAGTATGAACCCTAACATAAATCAAGATGTAACCATCAGGTTATAGCATACTAGGATTTCAACAACATTAACATAGTACTTCATGATTGTATTAGTCTTTCAAGGACTATTCATACCCAATTACCATCATTTAGTTATATTAAAGCTAGGTATAACAAGCTATACCTCATTAGGGTTACATATCAACACAATATTATTATCATCCCTTCTATTCATTTGAGTGAAAAGGTAAGACTACTTTATTAAGGGTAACCCTCCATTTGTTCCATCATCATTCAACCCCTATTACCATACCACAATGTCACCCAGAACCATTGGATGTTTAAAAGGTAAGACCATTGGTTATTTACATAAGTAAACACCTTGGATAAACCACCTATTAAGTCCTTGATTTGTTCTCTATAAAGATTCACCATCTAACCGTAGACATCCCTTGATTGACAACACAAAAAGTTCCACTGAGAGTAGGGTAAAACCCATAATTGGCTGCTCATTTAAAACAAACCATCCATTGTCAACAAGTAAGCTCCTTAAGTTGAGCATATAAAGGAAACCATCTAAATCACATTATTAGGACCAACATATTACATTAGCCATCATTACACTTTATTGGAGGAATAAACATTATATCTTGACCATTGGGTCAAGTTCATATATTAAAACCATAAATTATAGTATAGGTCCGACCATTGCATCAAGTTACCCAAGAAACCATTGGTCTAAGGCTTAATTGATAATAAAAATATATAATTAACTTACCATAGGTTTTGGGGATGTGATCCACCACCATTAGTGACCATTAAATCACCATAGTTTGTTAGATAAATTATATATTCATTAATCAGCATCAAATATTAAGCTAATGTCATCATTGATTGATAACATTAGTAGCGTACTTAATGGTTGATCATTAAACTTCAAATTGGTCCAAAACTTGACCTAAGGGGGTGACCATAGGTTTTCACCATCATTTTATACCCTTGATCACGACCATCAGTTGTCATGAAGACAACACCATAGGGTTGTTGCAATGGTACCATCATCGGGTCATGGTTTATAGAAGAAATCAGCTTTAAACCCTAAAATTGACCATTGGTTGATAGGTTCTTAGCACCATAGGTTGTCAAGACAACCTAATCCAAGTCATATTATAACTTAGGAATAACGTACACATGATCACAGGTTCATCTAGAACTGAAATCAGAATAGGGAACATTATAAAAATCGAAATCCAAGTCAAGCATAACTTTTTAGTGCATAAATCATCATTTTCAAGCAAGAACATGAGCTAGCAAGCTTATCATAAGCAATAAACGTGGAGCAAGTTATAAAAATTGCCTCTAATGATAAGATGAAACCCCACACAGAATAAATTTTTAGCAGGTAGGGTAGAAAATCCAAGAATAAGCTATGAATTCGTCCATCAAGCACCTTTCTTCATCAAATGAGCAAACCCTAAGCATAAGGAGCAAGAAAGGTAGGGTTTTAGAGTTTTAGAGCAATTACTACCATGTAACAACAAGGTTCTGACCTGTAGGAAGGTCTAAGGAAGGGTAAGAGTAAGAGAAATAGAGAAGGAAGGAATAAAATAACTTGCCTTGGTCGAAATCCCTAGAAGATGACCTTGGAAACCCTAGGTAGGGCTAAATGGAGCTCTAGGAGACCTTCTTCTCCAAAAAGAGGTTGTCTTCTACCTTAGAGAACTTGGTTCTGCAGAAAAATAGAGGGGAGTCGTTGCTCCAGGTTAAAGTAAAGAGAAAGAAAGCATATTTTCGAACTTGGGCAAGGAAGAGGTAAATACAACCCATGGATAAGGATGGAAGCAAGCATGAGGTGTAAAAGTAGATTCCCCATGTTTCTATGGCCTTAAACTATTAATAATATAAAAGAACACACACAAACAGATCCCCCACCATCCTTATATACCTTCTTAGATTTCCTTTGTCGAATTTCCTAGCCAATCACATAATTCCTTAGTTGATAGCTACTAAAGGTAGCTCATCCGTGAAGGGGTAAACCCTAAAATACCCTTGATGAAAACACCTTCAAACCATGGCTCAACTAGGATCCCCATGGATCAAAATACTCAATAATGATAATATAACATCTAAGGAACATAATTTATGTGACAAATTGCAAAGAAAACCACTCAATTGGGTAAATTGTAGAAAAGTGCAAAATATACAGAAAATTGCATAACTTGCTCAAACAGTGTCCAAATTGGACCAAATTTGAAACTTAAGCTTGTGTTTTATGATTTCAAAGCATATCACAAGGTTAGATTAGGGTTCTAAGCATAAAATCATGGTAATTAATTTTATTCAACTCATTAAGCAAGTTTAGGGGCCTTACAACCATAAACTCCTAATAGGGATTTCTCCCCCGAAATCCAAGGTAAACAAAGATGGGTAATTCCTTTACACCTCAACCTGTTACTTTCACAAGGTTACTTGCATATGTCACATCATTCATACATATCTCCTCTTGGGTTAGCATAAAACCCCCCACCTAAGAAAACATTCTCCATATGGAATGTAAAAACTTGTTGTGTCATCTGTACAACTCTAGTAGTAATGCTCAACTTTAAATTCTAGCTATCATACTAAAATTATATCTATTGTGTCAACACATTATTCAAAAGTCATACTTGCTAGATTTTTTACCAATCATGACATGTGTCCCATACCATTCCTTGAAGCACATAAAAAAGGTGATGTATCCATCCTTTTTTTTCTAGATACACTGACACTGGAACACTTTTCAGTTCTTTTTCAACATCAAAAGAAATGCTGACGTTGGCACCTGTCATTCCATACAAGGAAACATCATTCCTAGTAAACCTTGTTAGGGGTGAAACAACAACACTATCTTCACCTTACTAGGATTTACACAACCTACTTAGAAGACATATCATGATACCATAAAGACATTTAGTCAACCCCATCTCACTCTTGTTCAACTTGTCTCATAGCTATTGCTACTTTGGCAACCCTAATGTTTTTGAAGAAATATTGATCATATTTTTGACCATATTTGAAATACTTTGACATGTCATCATTTAAAGCTTGATATAACTTGTATGACATGGCTGGAACACTCTGTTCCTCCTATTCATAAATTCTATTTGTACATTGGTTAGTCTAAAGGACATAACCATAAACTCATCATGGTCATGTGAATTATGTCATCCAATCTAACTCTTATGCATTGATATTTGATCATTGGTTTATCTTAAAGGAACATGGTATAGCATATCTAATGACCAAAAAACCATCTATCCTTGATAGTGGTACTGTCCAGCTATCACTGAACCATACACAACATTATAGAATCACTTTTTTTAAACAACATTTAGAGGGTCATCATCAACTCTCTCTTTCTCTCTAGGGAAGAGGAATACTTGGAATGTTCATGTAGTAAACATCTCCAACCTTCACATACTTCCCATACTGTTGATACATCTTGGATACTAGGATTCATTACCTTGGTATCCACCTCATGTGCTATAAGGAACTCATATCCTTATCTCAACTACTTTTACCAACATAAAAAATATCAAGACATATAATAGGAGTCTCCCAAATTATTGGAAGGCTCAAAAGCAAACTCATCACAAATTTTATGATCTTAGAACCATAGTTCAAGCAACCTTATGCTATAATAAGCTATCCACCCTCATGTTTACAATGAATCCACACATACCAAGTGGCAATGATCCACTTGAAAGTTGTGCCCTGGAAAGAAAAGACACAAAGGGAAACACACTTCCCACATCATAGCAACATTGTTTAAGGGTCACTACCAGAAAGGTAACCAATTCTATTTTCATTATGCATGTTAAAACTTCTTATGTATCATTTTACCTTTTTCATTTTGGGTTCCTTGCCATTAGCATAGGAATCATCATGATTTACATAACTCATTACTCCTTCCTTAATGACTTTTTATCACACTTGGTATGTTCTCTTATTTTATTAGGTTTTTAAACCACTTATCAACAGGTAAATCATCATATTCCACATTTTCTTCATTAAATCAGGATCATCTCCCTTAATTTCTTTCACATGCCATGCTGATTTTTCATTAACACTTTCTTACACACATAGGTTGATCTGAGATTAACTCAGGTTCCACCTTATTTCTTTGTCATTAATCCCATTCATCTTCTCATTTTGTACTTGTTATAGGAGTTCTCTCTATCTTATGTGGATTTCATGCCTTGATTCACTTTATAAGCATAGACTTGTTTGTCTTTTACTTTATTATCTTCTTGAATCACATATTAAAGAACTCCTCTTTTCCTTATTTGTATTCAAATTTAGATTTCATGGTGTTGTATCTTTCTTTTATATTTACCAAAAATTCAAGTTTTGATAGATAATGATGCAATTCTCATCTTTATTAAGGTAGGATTGAGATATTCACACCATGATTTCTGATTCGTTATGCTCTTTAGATTGTCTCAAAATGACTACTTGTTCAAAGTAATTAGAAAGATAACAATCTAAGAGTTCCATACTAACCTTTTCTTCAATAATTAAATACCTGGCCATGGCACCCAAATACTTAGATTAGGCAGTATGCACCATGCTTTTATGTCATATTCCTAACTTAGACATCATCCTAGTCCTAAGTCCTAGTGTCCCTGTAGACTCAGTGAAGCTAAAGCTCTGATACCAACTTGTGAGAACCTGTTACACTAAACGATATACGCAAAACATAAAACATAATCAATCACTAATTAATCACATACCAAAAATATGGGTAAATTAAAACTGATTTCAACGTCAGCACCCTCTCATTAAACATTTGTACAAGAGCCCAAAATATTTCTTATATCCATACTATGCCAAGAATTTAATACAAATTGTTCTATCATCTTAGCCGCCACATATATACACAGGAGAACAATATTCATATATGCCACACAAACAAGCATTAATATGCTAACAAAAGTCTGATTTGTTTGAAACACCATATACAAACGTTTTCTCACCCGGACCTGAGAGTACAGGGATGACTCTAGGACACACTAGACATCTAATCAAATTTCTCATATAGTTCCTCTCTGCTGCCACATGTTTGTTTTCATCACTTAAGATTACCTAAAAAGATGTGGCAAACCACAAGGGTGAGACCCATGTCCCAACAAGAGATATAACCTCCAACAATGCTTATTGATTACAACATTTTAGGTAATGAGATAGTTTAAGTAGTTTAATCATATACAACAAATAGGTTCAACAACACTGATGATTAACAAAATACATAAAGGAGCTAATAACAATTATCATCATCAAGTTGACTATCATCATTTTCATTATTAACTGTATAAGATATTCAATAGCATATGCATAACTAGCATAAGCAAGTCTAGTAGCATATTATCTCTATTAACATGAAAAAGTCTAGCATCATAAGAATATCTAATAATATTAGCATGTCTAATAATTTGAATAGATCAATATCATAAGCAAAGCTATAAACATAAGCACACGTATTTGCATAAGCATGATTAGCAGTATAGACATTTCTAATTATAGAGGCATGGCTAGCATGTTAAACATAACTAACAACATGATATAGCTAGCATCCAAATTATAATCAGCAGTAGCAGTATAGATATCAACATAAGCATGACTACTGTATGTACACATTTACAATCTTATGCATATCCACCACATAAGTATAATTCCTATCTCTTAAATGCACTAAGCATCATCTTTATGTAAAGAGAACAAACAAGGGTTATTATCCAATGTGAAGCATTGTGTATAACCCTAAACAGATATGCTAAATGGATGTATTACATCTTTTATTATTCCCTGAGGAAATTGAGGATATCACTCAAAATCCAACTGACCACTGCTAAGTCAAAATCAGTGCCACACAAGATCTAGGAAGAGCCAGACTCCTAAGATCTTCTCTGCCCCCGGTCAGTATGGGTCTTCCACAACGATCCATAAGGTCAAGTTGCTAACAACCTAGTCCATCCTTGGTATAGGTCATGACACTAGTGAAAGGAGGTGGGTATGCATACCCTACCATCTGAGGTACAACCAAAGTTGTCCTCCAATCACATCACATATATAATCACCGAGACACAACAGCAACCATTCTCAAACTGAGGGATAGGTATAACCGCATTCATCCTCCCTAAACACTTGAATTTATGATGACAAGCACCCCACATACTCATCAGTATGCGCTCCGAGTTTCCTTTAGGAATATTCATTTCACCATCTAGCATGTTCTGACACTCAGATAGATCTATGACGCATGGCACTATATGATTAGAGTTTCACTTGATTAGTTATGCCAATTGGGTGAATTAAGGCTGCATCAAACAAGTGGACATACAAACCCTAATTCACTTCTAGCAAGCATATAAATATCACAACTTCAAAAGATATAAAATGTGTGAAAAATAATTTCTCATCTCATCATCACATGGTACTACTCACTTGACATTCATGAGGCTACACTAGTCATCATACTATTACAAGATATAAATCCTTTTCACAATATCATAGGGTATCAACCCTTATCAACACAAGAGGATTACACCTCATTCAAGGCTCAACCATGCCCAAAGGTCATTAATACCATCATATTATTCCCTACAAGATCATCATTATCTTTGCATGCCTTATAACAAGGCTCAACAACATCGCTTACATGTAATACACCGGATCAACACAATATTGCATTAATGAGATAGGAGATATTCATAAACAATCATAGTAGGGTTATATTAACATTAAGAACATTCCTTTATTACATCAACATGCAAGAAATCTAGATACGATTAACCCTCATCACATTCATAATGCACATGTTTAGCATAAGAAAGTATCAACCATGTGGCTATGATAACCACCATTTAACACATTAAGGTTATGATCATGTTAAGCAGGTTATTCCACCATCATTCCATCATATGAGAATGTTAAACATGAATATTTATCTTAATCTATTTGCATTAGAGTTAGGTTCAACATGATAAATTATATCAATGTTACCAATCAACACTTATACCCAAATCCTAACTCACGACATCCCCATTGGATCATGCATGCATAAGGTCAACCATCAACATCACATTCCATACTATTCTCAAGTATGAACCCACACGTAAATCAAGATGTAACCATCAGGTTATAGCATACTAGGGTTTCAACAATATTAACATAGTACGTCATGATTGTATTAGTCATTCAAGGACTATTCATACCCAATTATCATCATTTAGTTATATTAAAGCTAGGTATAACAAGCTATACCTCATTAGGGTTACATATCAACACAATATGATTATCATCCCTTCTATCCATATGAGTGAATGGGTAAGACTACCATATTAAGGGTAACCCTCCATTTGTTCCATCATCATTCAACCCCTATTACCATACAACAATGTCACCCAGAACCATTGGATGTTTAAAAGGTAAGACCATTGGTTATTTACATAAGTAAACACCTTGGATAAACCACCTATGAAGTCCTTGATTTGTGATCTATAAAGATTCACCATATAACCGTAGACATCCCTTGATTGACAACACAAAAAGTTCCACTTAGAGTAGGGTAAAACCCACAATTGACTGTTCATTTAAAACAAGCCATCCATTGTCAAAAAGTAAGCTTCTTATGTTGATCATATAAAGGAAACCATCTAAATCACATTATTAGGACCAACATATTACATTAGACATCATCCCACCTTATTGGAGGAATAAACATTATATCTTGACCATTGGGTCAAGTTCATATATTAAAACCATCAATTATAGTATAGGTCCAACCATTGCATCAAGTTACCCAAGAAACCATTGGTATAAGGCTTAATTGATGATACAATTATATAATTAACTCACCATAGGTTTTGGGGACGTGATCCACCATCATTATTGACCATTAAATCATCATAGGTTGTTAGATCAATTCTATATTCATTAATCAACATTAAATATTAAGCTAATGTCGTCAATGATTGATAAATATAAGTAGGGTACTTAATGGTTGATCATTAAACTTCTAATTGGTCCAAAACCTATTCCTTCCCAGTCTTAATAGTGTAGAGAGGGATAAATGGTGGTGTTCACTATGAAATCACACCAATGGAAAGTTTACTATGAAATCTACATATGTAAACCGACACTATATTGATAACACCAAATTTTCTGATATTTATGGACCATTTTTCGTTGTCAAAATTTTAAACAGTTTTCCCCTACTTTTTGTCATGTTTTTGAACAAACAGGCCACGCTACGCTCTTATCTCATTTTTTTCATCTTTTGCAGAGTTTTCCTAGTTTTTTCACTCAAAAATCAGCAAAAGGCCCGTCCCGACCCATGAACGTGTTTTACCTGCATCGTCCAATCGGCCGACACACTTACTGCCCGTCATACAACAACCCGATACAGATGCTGCACGGCACGGGTGTGCTGCGCAAGAAGATTTGATGGGTGATACGCCACTTACCTGATAGGGAGTTGTACCCACCACGACTACTCTCCCGATGAAGTGTGCCGCACGATACAAGCCACCCACTGGTAGGCGCCCACCCGTCATGATACCCGATGCGCTTTCTGCCCGACACCCGCTGTGCCAGGCGATATGCACTTTGAACATCCCTGAAGCCATGCTAATAGAGTCGATGGAGGACACGTGGTGCCCGAAGAACCGCAACTTCTTCCAACCGCTGCCTATAAATAGCAACTATAGGACCTCGATGGGATGGGTCGGAATCTCGTAAAAGCTAACTTTGGAAAGCACCTGGAGCTAGTGTGTCGCGTCCCAGAGGCGTACCGGGCGATACTAGGTGACCAATTTCCCGACCTGAGAGGGCAGAAATGGTTCACTTAGAATCCTTCTCGATCACTGCAGCAGCCCGATATCGATCAAAAAGGCCACCCGATACGAGGAACCCGATACTCTAAGTGGTCTCTAGCCTGACACGATACCGAGCCCGATACGAATCAACCGTTATGGTGTGTCACCCGAGAGGGTGGCATCCTGACACGACCGTATCGGGCACGACCATATCGGGCATGAGCGCCTTGATCGATACGTCTGCCTGTCATTGCGTGTCACCCGACAGGGGATGCTGCCCAACATAGGCGTATCGGGCAGGGCTCCCACCTGATATCGAGCTAGAGGAACCTTAGGGATCTGCTGCTGTATGTCGCCCTCCTAAATCAAGGAGGTGATACTTATCTTCATCTCTTTCAGTCATTTACTTTCTTTATTTACGCAATTTAACCAAACCCCTTTTATATAATGATTATGCTAATGGAATTAGAGGAGTTTTAAATATTTGTTGACTTTATGTTTGGTTCCTTTTTGTTGGATGATTACTTTGTTTAGCATCCGAACTCTAGCTTGTATGCTTGGATCATGTTTTGACTAGCTATCAAATTGTGTTTCCCATTACAACTCCCTCGAGAGAGGTGTTGTGGCTCTAGTGTTTGGTCCGATCAGGGAGTACGAGAGTACCCAGGATCGGAGTTGCTTCAATTACCTTTCCACTCTAACTCAAGTCCATCAACCTCGAGAGAGGGGGTTGGTGCTTAGTTAGAGGTACCCTCTTTGAGAGAAGGGGTACATGATGTTTCCTGCTGCCACTTGCTATGCCGAAGTTTTCCTCCTTCGTTCCTTACCGAGGTGATGGTATTATCTCCTCTAGTTTCATTGCGCAAAACCCCTAAAAACCGATATATGCCAAAAACCTTAATTTTCCTTGTAGCTCCAGTTGGATATAGTTTTCTTTTCTTTTGCCGATCTTCGCCCGTTGTTCCCTTTGGGAACTTTATCCTCAGCTTGCTTTTGCCAGAGTGTAATGTGTTGATTCCATGTTCTTAACGCTACCACCCTTGTCCCTGTGGTTCGACCCCGATTGCTACTTCGGACCCCGTCATCGTTGCGTGGGCCTAAGAGTCGGGTAATTTAAAAGTATGACTACTTCAAATCCGCTCCTTTTGGATGCGTGATTTAGGTCGGTCAACTTTTTGGCGCCGTTGCCAGGGACAAGGCAAAATGGTACTGTTAACGAACCCAAATCCACAAACTACACTCCCGTACCTCAATCTTAGTAATGAGCTTGACAACACTATTCCTTTTGATCTTCTAACCTGAAATGAGTATAGAGTGGTTTGTTTTATTGATACAAGTTTTCTAACTTGATTATACGTTCTATTCAGGTACTCAGGAAAGAAAAAATTTTCTCAGTTAAGCACCGACACCGCTAGTCATGCCACCTTGCATCGAACCACCTCTTTCAGAGGGTGAACAAAACACTAGAGTTGGACCTCACTCACCTCCACGTGGGAACAATAACCGTTATAATGGTGACCAACAACATGAAGAACCTGAGACAGAACAATTCGAGGATGATCACCGTCATGAGAGACATTGTCATCACTGCGGACACCGAAGAAATCAACATAATCAGGAGTAGAACCATGGGGATAGTGACAGTGAAGATTCTAACGAAGAAAAAAAGACCCTCAGGGAGTTGGCTGCCACAAAGGCCAATAACTCAAGATGTCTTGTTGTCATCCCAAGGTTCAATGCAACAAACTTTGAGCTGAAACCATCTATCATATCTATGATCCAGAACAAGAGCTTCTGAGGGAATTCAAAGAACGATAACCCTTACCATCATCTTGATGCTTTTAAGAATATCTGTGATACCATTAAAATGTGGGGAGTTCCACAAGAAGTCATTTACTGCAAGGGCTTCATCTTTTCTTTATAGGATAAGGCCCTATCTTGGTACCTTGGGTTACCGCATCAAGCTCTTAACGGATGGAATGCGCTGGCAGACAGTTTTATGAACAAGTTTTACCCTACGGAGAAAACTGTCAAGAGCAGGCAAAGGATCACGTCATTCATGCAAAAGCCGAATGAGAATCTACACAAAGCTTGGGAAAGGTATCAAGAGTATCAGAGGGACTGCCCTCATCACAACTACAAGAAGGATTTCCTGATAACCACCTTTTACAATGGTCTGACCCCTGAAGAAAGGGTATCGCTGAATGTAGCTACAGGAAGTGACTTTCTGGGAAAGAAGCCCAGCAGATCCAAAAAGATCATCGAAAACATGGCCGAGTTATAGGCCGACATCGACTACGACAGATCTGATAGAGGATATGCTAAGACGGCCACTAATGAAGGACCTTCAGTCGAATCCAATGCTCTTGAAGCTATCACCACTCAAATCCAGAAGATAGCCACTGACGTCAGACAGTTGAAAGAATCAGGTGGAAAAGGGAAGAAACAGGTTGAGAAAGTTATGAAATGTGTCACTTGCGGAGAAGGTGGACACGGGGTTGATAACTGCATTTACACCCGACCTGACCAGTCAAGTGAAAGCAAATCTGAAGTAGAGGAAGCTGAGAACGTCTCTTTTGTCAACTTCAAGAGACCGGATCACCCTAGTTTTAATTATGGCAACAAGGATGCGGCCGAAAACTCGAATCAGCTGAATAACCCAATCAAGCAACCGTAAGGTTTTGAGAAAAGGGGCGGGCAAGGTCAGTTCACTAGAACTACCAATTTCCAATCGAACAAGGCAAACTTTCAAGGGCAAGGAAAGTACCAAAATCGCCAAGCAACTAACCCTAGTCAAGGCTAGGGTCAAGCTAAGGAGCAAAGTCAGGACAAGAACTCATACCAACCAGACTTGGTGGGCCAATTGTTTGATTTTGTCAAATGACAGGATACTATTAACAACCAGCTGGAACAAAACGTGCTATCCAATTCAGGAGTTCTGAATATGATGCAGGTTCAGATGGCAGACATACAAACTCACCAACGCCAAATAGATCAGCAGCTGGCCCAGATGGCTGAGTTAATAAAGAATCCCTTAGGTAAGATACCCTCCAACACTGAATCTACTAAAATGGCGGTGTTGTGATCAGGGAAGACAGTAGAACGCCCTGAAGAAGCCAGACCCGAGGAACCTGAATCAAGGACTACGACAGAAAATCCCGTAGAGGAAGACAACCAACAAGCTCATGTCAGGGAGCCAGAACCATGATCTATGGAGGACCTATTTGGTAAAAGAATTCCTTACTCTCCAAAGTTGCCTTTCCCTTACAAACTAATAAAGGCACATCTTAAAAAGCGCTATGAGAGGATTATGGAGTCAGTAAAGAAGCTTCACCTCGAAGTACCTTTTCTGGATGCTTTAGAGGAAATGCCGACCTACGCCAAGTTTTTCAAGGATTTGATCATCAAGAAGAAAAGAGGCGGAAGGATTGAGATAGTGCACCTAGCTAATATGTCTTATGCTTTTGTCAAGGTAGATTTACCTAACAAGAAGATGGATCCAGGGGATTTCACCATTCCTTTTGATGTTGGAGATAATATCGAGCGGAAAGGTCTTGCTGATTTAGGGGCTAGCATCATCCTTATGCCCCTAAGACTCACGCAACGTCTGGGTTTGACTGATATGGTCAAGAACAACATGAGGATTGAATTGGCAGACCATACCTTCAAAAGACATGTAGGATTTGTTGAGGATGTACCGATCCGTGTGGGAAGTTTCTTCATTCCTTGCGACATTGTGATCATTGACACTGTGGAGGACCCTAACTATCCTATCATCTTTGGGCGCCCTTTCTTGGCTATAGGAAGAGCATTGATTGATATTGTCGAAGGAATAATCACTATGAGGGTCAGAAACGATCACTTAGATTTCAAAGTAAAGGATGCTATGGAGGGACCATCCCTGCTAGAGTCTGCTTACTTCGTAGAAAGCTACAACAAGTTTTGTGAAGAGGTGGAAGAGGATATCATAATGGTAGACCCTCTTGTGAGAGAATTAAGCAATCAAGACTCCGATTCTGAAGATCCAGAGGTTGTCGAGTTTCTCAACTATCTAAATCAGTTTGATGAAGATCTAAGCGATGAGGAAGAGGTAATAGAAACAACTAAGTTTGCTTCTCTAGAGGAGACACCAGAAGAAAAGGCAACCAAGGCTAAGCCAGAGCTGAAGCAACTACCTGAAGGATTAAGGTATGAATTTCTAGATCAAGAAGAGAGAAATCCAGTCATCGTTAATGCCTATCTTATGAAGGATCAATTGGAAAAGCTTCTCGAGGAGTTGAGGCTCCATAGGCAGGCTATAGGATATTAGAGGATATCAAAGGTCTTAGCCCAGCTCTATGCGTGCATCACATTAATCTGGAAGAATCTGCTAAACCTCTGGCTCAACCCCAGAGAAAATTGAAGTAGATGCTAAAAGAAGTTGTGAAGAAAGAAGTAATCAAACTGAGGGATGCATGCAACATTTACCCAATAAGTGACAGTAACTGGGTGAGTCTGATCCATGTGGTACCGAAGAAAGGAGGTATAACAATAGTAAAAGGAGACAAAGGCGATGAAGTGGCGGTCCGGACCGTCACCGGATGGAGGATGTGTATAGATTATAGAAAGTTGAACCAAGCCACGAAAAAAGATCATTATCCGCTTCCTTTCATTGATCAAGTTCTAGAATGATTAGCACATCATGATTATTTCTGCTTTTTGGATGGTTTTTATGGGTTTTATCAAGTCCCCATCTTACCAGACGACCAGGAGAAAACTACTTTTACCTATCTCTATGGTACCTACACCTTCCGAAGAATGCCTTTCGACTTGTGCAATGCTCCCACAACGTTTCAGCATTGCATGATATCGATGTTCTCAGATTTTCTTGAAGACATCGTGGAAGTTTTCATGGATGACTTTTCTATCTATGGGAAGGACTTCGATGCCTGTTTGAAAAACCTGTCTCTGGTCTTGCAACGCTGCGAAGAAAAGAGTTTGGTCCTGAACTGGGAAAAGTGCCATTTTATGGTACGAGAAGGCATTGTGCTAGGGAATAAAGTCTCGAGGTGTGGCATCGAGGTAGACGTTGGTCAGGTTGAAGCTATATCTAAACTACCTCCAGCGAAGTCTGTAACTAGAGTGCAAAGTTTCCTCGGGCATGTCGGTTATTATCGACGATTCATAAAAGACTTCTTGAAGATCTCAAAACCGTTCTCAAACCTTTTAGTTAAGGATATTGAGTTCAATTTCTCTAACAACTATCTAAATGCTTTCCAAGACTTAAAAGATGCACTTGTCTCACTGCCTATCCTTCAAGCTCTGGATTGGGAGCTACCTTTCGAGCTTATGTGCGACCCCAGTGACTATGATATATGAGCAGTCCTGGGATAGAAAAAGGACAAAAGGCACCATGTCATTTTCTATGCCAGTCGTACTCTGGATGAGGCTCAGGTAAATTACACAACTACAGAGAAGGAGATGCTCGCGATTGTTTTTGCTTTCGCCAAGTTCAGATCCTATCTTATCGGAACAAAGGTAAAGGTCTACACAGACCATGGGGCAATAAGATATCTTATGCAGAAAAAGGATACCAAGCCCAGGCTGTTAAGGTGGGCTTTGTTACTCCAGGAGTTTGACCATGAGATCATTGATAAGAAGGGTGCGGAAAACGTGGTCGCATACCACTTATCAAGGATCATAGTCAAAGACCAGAAGGAGCCACCTATTAACAACAACTATGCTAATGGTTGAAACTAAAGATGAGAATTTGTCTTGGTTTGCATATATTTGTAATTATCTTACCTGCGAGGAGTTGCCTCCTGATATAACATACAATCAAAAGAAGAAACTCTTTTCAGATGTAAAGAACTACTATTGGGATGATCCTCTTCTCTTTAGAAGATGCGTAGATAACCTGTACAGAAGGTGTATCCCTGAAGAAAAAGTTCCAAACATTCTGAAAGAATGCCATGCGTCACCATATGGAGGACACCTGGGGAGCGAAAGGACCTCCACCAAGGTGTTGCAATCGGGGTTTTACTGGCCCTCCTTGTTCAATGATGCTGCAAATTATGTAAAAGTTTGTAAAGAATGCCAATCGACAGGAAACATTGGAAGAAGAAATGAGATGCCTATGGCCAATTGGGTCGAAGTCGAGATTTTTGATGTCTGGGGAATTGACTACATGGGTCCATTTCCCCCATCAAAAGGATATCAATACATTTTAGTCACGGTGGATTATGTGTCTAAATGGGTGGAAGATGTTTCCACCCAAACTTGTGACTCCAAATCAGTGATCAAGTTGTTAGAGAAAATTATCTTCCCTCGCTTTGAAGTACCTCGTACTGTGATAAGCGATGGTGGATCGCATTTCGGGGAAAAATAGTTCGAAGCACTCCTGCGGAAGTATGGGGTTAAACGCAAGGTCGCTACGCCCTACCACCCTCAAACTTCTGGGCAGGTGGAGGTTTCGAATAGACAAATCAAGTAGATTTTAGAGAAGACTGTCAGCCGCATGCGGAAAGATTGGTCGATGAAGCTCGATGACGCCCTTTGGGCCTACAGAACTGCATATAAGGCACCCATTGGAACCCCTCCTTACAAGTCAATTTATGGAAAATCCTATCATCTACCCTTAGAGCTTGAACACAAGGTTCTTTGGGCGATTAAGTTCCTGAATATGGATCTGGAAAAGGTAGGGGAGAAAAGATATCTATAGTTACATGAACTCGAAGAGCTGAGAATGCATGCCTATGAGAATGCAAGGATCTATAAGAAGAGGACCAAGGTGTGGCATGATGCCCACCTAAGGAAGAAGAACGTGAGTGAAGGTGACAAAGTTTTATTATTTAAATCTTCTATTCATCTTTTTCCAGGTAAGCTGCAAACAAGGTGGTCTGGACCCTTCATCATAGCAAAGATATATCCATCAGGAATGATGGAGCTATATGATAAAGATGATCCATCCAAAGTTTTTCCAGTAAACGGGCACAGAGTAAAAAGGTTCTATGAAGATGAAGCGTTCGTGAGAAGGATAGAGATAAGTTTGCAAGATGTGGAAATAGCTGAAGGCGCAAAGTGAAGGATCTGAAGTTGTCGAGCTGACGATGCTAACAACAGCGCTCCTCGGGAAACAAACTGAGTTTTTACTTTTCTTAGAATAGGACGGTATTTCATTTCCTGCAAGAAAAACATTATAAACATTATGATTGTAATAAGGCACGAGTGAATGCATGCGTCACATGATCTGACTCTTCTCTTTTATGGGCCACCACTCGGTTTTATGAGCATTGATGAGTAATGCTATTGAGGCTGGGAACTTCACCTCAGGCCAATGATGTTTTACCCATCAATTGCTTTTTCCTTCACTTTATTTCTGGTTTCTCATCAAATATCTTGTTCTGAAGCCTTGTATCGGGCAAGGATACCTTGCTCCCTGGCCGATATCAGACAAAGGACTCAGGCGGAACGCGAGACACGCCCCTATCGAGCTAGGCATATCGAGCATCACACCTTAGCAATAAGCCGGGTCGAACGATACACCGGGCACCGAGCAACCGTGCCGGGCGGCATGAGTGATAGCCCTTGATTTGACGGATGGGACTGATTTTACTACCCGTCTCGGGAATGATTTGTCTCCTCGGCCGACACGTGCCCCTATTTTACCCCCGACTTGGATTTCTATATATATTTACCGAGGTTAAACTGTGTCGGGCAATGACATTTACTCCTCACCTACTCCTGTATCATGCAGTAATTTCTCTCTTTGCTCTAGTATCGGCCATCTAGCTCCTGCTCTCATGTCGCGCAAGCTCTCTTCAGATAACAAAGGTATAACCTGGCAGCCATATCGTTTGGTTTGCCCAACACGACCCTCATGTCACACATTTTCGTATCGGACTTATGACTTTAGATGATTTCCTTATATCGCCTGACACACACTTGTCTCGGCAGTGTTATCTTTTGACTGTGTCACACGACACATCTATAACGCGCGCTTGCCCAATACCTTATATCGGGCAATACCTGTGTGGCCCAGTCTTGTATCACTTCGCGTGTTTCTGTTGTCGGGCGACACCTTTTCTTTCGGAGCAACCGTATTGGGTGCTTCACATCACGCGACTGTGTCGCCCAGCAGACCTTGAACTTTAGGCGTATCGGGCGATGGCCATGACGTTCGGATTTTTCCGTGTCTCCCAGTCTTGTATCACTTTGCGTGTTTCTATTATCGGGCGACACCTTTTTTAGGACGATTGTATCGAGCCTGATATCGGTTCGCAGTAATGCCCAGTGTCTCACGATGAACCTATGACGATTTTGGGGCGATCTTCGTATCGCCAGATACACGCGTATCGAGCGAGCATCATATGGCTCAGTTTTAAAACCCGATGCGGTGGTGTCGGGTAGCTCTTGTATCGGGTCGAACGTTTTGTCTTATGGTGCAATCCATTTTCTATTAGACACCGATATCGACTTTATGTTTTCACCTACCTGATATCGGGTAAGGTGAAACATCTAAATGCTTAATAAACTTGTCCTCTGATAACAGAAATGGCCCGCACAAAGCAAACTGTCATTCAAGTTGACAAACACGGTCGGAGGATCGACATCGAGGCCACAGTAGGAGCTATGACAATCAGGCAGAAATGCCCAAACCCCAAGGCAGCTGGGCCATCCACGACTGAAAACAGACCAAGGACGGAAGAAGTAACGACCCCAACAACAGTTTCAACTGTAGCGGCAGAACCTATGGATCACACACTAGGCAGGTTCGTGCCCAGAGACAATGAGCACGGGCGTCAATATTCATAACTGGCAACAAAAATCTACAGGCCGAGCAGATTCTGCCACCAGTCATCCTTCCTTCAACTAGGCATTTTTGATAGGCTAGAAAATGTCCTAGCTACAGTAGGGTTGAGGAAGATCTGCTTCAGCCACTCCACCTCCTACACTGAACTCACCAGGGAGTTCATGTCATCTCTCTGCCAGGTGCAAAATAAACCCGAGGAAATCGAAGAATATGGTGGAGCAGACAGACTACAAGGGAGGCTATACAATGTTGAGCACGTCATCTTCGAGAAGCTGCTCAATGAAATCTTCTCTTCCAGTGAGGCAGAGAAGGAACATCTTAACAACGGTGCAAGGATCACTGAAGGAGACAGGTTCAACCCAGTGGAGCTATGGAGAAAGCTGACCGGCGAGTCATCATTTAAGCCGGGAAGCAAGGTGGCTGCAGTGCACTCCTACTTCTGGAGAATAGTGCACAAGTTCGTGGCATGCCTGCTCTTTAGCAAGAACGAATCAAGAAATGTCTACACCGAATAAATCCATCTCATGTGGCACATGATGGAGGGCAGGGTGGTTAACCTGGGATGCTTCGTGTTGAATAGGTTGCACCCCATAAAAGATGCCAACAAGGAATACTATATGGGTGGCATCATCAATCTGATTGCGGTCGGGTTAGGGTACCTGAGGGAACCGTGCAGTCTTACAAAGACAAGGGACGAAGAGAAGATCGACCTCAAGTTCCTCATGAGGGCCAACATCGTCAAGGAGGGGCGAAGCTATTTCTACAAATTCACGAGAACAAACACCCTCCTTCCGCTTCTTTGCTACGCCAACTACGAAGCTGAAAAACTAGTTTTCACCACCGCAGAGATTGAAGCGGTGGCAGTCGAAGACGCTTACGCCGCCACCACCAGTATACAAGAGAGGGCGGCTACAAGAGGAGAACCAATTCCTCTCGACATGTGGCAGGACAAATCTTCCACAACTCCTACCGAGCCGCCCACCGCTCTAGAGAAACCGATGACATCCATTGATAGAGCTTTCGTCGCTCCTGCAATACCAGCTGCAACCACAGCAACATTTGTCACGGCTGAAGAAGTACCGGAGATTGTGGAGGTCGCTGAGACAATTGGGACTGAGAAAACCGCACTAGCCCCGAGGGAAGCTGCCACGGAAGAGACAACCGCAGCTCTCAAAACTTCTGTGGCGCCCTCAATGGCGGATGAAGAAGTGCAGCCGGACGCCAGTAATGAGGCGTTCGCTGAGATCCTCGAGATGGAGCTCAGAGTGGCGCAGTTCATGCCGACGCCACCGCTGGAGTCTCCTATGGCAGCTGCAGAGGAGGTTGCCGAAAACAGAGAGGTGGAGTAGCATCCACCAACACCGCGCCCCTCTCCACCACTAGAAGAAGGTGAGGCAGAGACAGTCGTGAGAGTGCTGCTGCCTCACCCCGAAGCAACTACCTCGTGAAAAGTCCAGATTGACACTACCCCAAGTGAGGCTGCACACTCGTCGGGTAGATTTTCATGCGAGAGGAGTGTCGCAAGGATGAGAGGGAGATCTGCAGGAGACCCTCCGTCGCTCGGACAGATGCTGGGGCATGAACTTGATAACTTGCAGGAGGTAACAGAAAGCCACTCAGCTACTTTTACTTTGCTAACCTGCAAGTTTTCTATCTTCCAGCAGAGACTGAATAGCTAGGAGCGGCAACTGCTGACTCTAGTTGGCCTTCCCGACCAACTAGAGGCACTCAACGCCACACTACAGCAGGCTCTCCAGCGCCTTGACGCGATTGAGGAGAGGCTAAACAGGGGGGATGACCATCCGCGCCCAAGGTAGCCGAGAAGGTCTCCGTCGCCCCCAGGCTCATGCTCTGCACCCTCCTCATCTACACCCTCTAATTCTAGTGCGTCGTCTTCTTCAAGAGGGCCTTCTACAACGCCCGGCAAAGAGATGACACAAAAGTCCGCCGACGGGTCTCCAGTAAGAAAGGAGAGCTCCCGAGGCGTAAATGACTTCGCTCCCTCTGCCTCCGTTGATGAAGCCGAAGATAATGACGAATCAGTCAGCATCAGGGATGATTCTTATGATGAATCGGAGGGAGATGGGGGGGGGACATTGATGCTGCCAACCAAAGACACCCCCCAGAGGAAAAAGCTCGACGACAGATGAATTCTCTACGCCGTCAGAAATACCTTCTTTTGAGATGGCAGATTTCGACATAAGGGCCATCAGATACCTGACTATCAGGGACCAGAAGCTGCTAAATAAGGTCATGAGGTTGCAGGCTGACGAAGAAGAAGTAATATGGAGCGACGACTACTTTTCAGTATAACGGGGAACACTTAGAAGCTTATTCCACTCTATAGCCGTCGTCGGAAAAAAGTTGTTCAGGGTCCTTGAGGGTGCAATTATCGAGAACGTTAGCACCAGGACAGGTTGGAAAATGATATACAACGCCACCCCGACCTTGGCAAGAAGGTTGATGATGGGAGTATCAGACTCCATCGTGGTGGCCAACATGCTGCGGCATATTGAAGAGCACAACACGAACCTCGTGTTGGCCCCATACAAGAATCGCAACAACTGGTTCCTATGTGTGGCAGACCTCCAGAACCATGATGTCCAATTGTTCAGCTGTTGCAACGAGGAGGTGCCACGCTCAGGACTAATCTTCAGTAGCCCAGAGGATAAACATCTCAGGCTTCTACCGATGCATCTTCTCTGAGCTATCAAACAAGGAGTCCAATATCATAGCGGTGTTTGGAACTTCTTCTCTATCAGAGACTTCCCCATCCAAGCAGAATCAGGAAGTGGGAATAGCGCACTTGTCATCTTGCACACCATGGAGTTGCTCAACATATTTGGAAATATTAGGCACCTCCAGGGCCAAGACTTCTTCCAACTCAGGAGCACCTACTCTCTACTGCTGATCAAAGACAAGTGCTACTTCCAAGACACAGGGATACCAGACAAGCTACTCGATAGTGACAAAGCAGACGAATCATCACAACCCAGCATCACTCCAGAAGTAGAAGCTGAGATAGAAGTAGACGCCTACGAGGCGGGCAAGCGGTTAGAAATCCTACGAGAAGTATGCAGAATTGAAAACCCCGCTTTGCCCGACACTTCATAAGAATTGATCAACAACTTCGATCATTTCTCATGTTCTACACTCACACAGGAACATGTCAATGAGGTTCTTCTGAAGTTAGCCGACTCTACCCCCGCAGACGTCATCTATGAGGCAGGCAGTGTCATAGTCCCAGTTGACGATTTGATGGACATGATAAAAGAAGGAGGATGTCTGGCGATATCAGTGGCGGCCGCCTACATCCTGATAATACAGAAGAAGTTTGAACACACATACATAGCCCATCCAATGTTGTTCAATGACATCTGCCTAGCCGATGAGTCAGGAGCAAAACAATCATTTCTGGTAGAGTTGTAGTGCAGAGTTCCACACATCATCTTCCTACCTATCCTGCACTACAACCACTAGACGCTCCTGATGATGTACACTCGACAACGAGCATGAATCTTCTACAATAGCTCAAACAACAACAAAGATTATCTGGTACAGTGTACATCGACAACATTGACATCCCTCGAGTGCTTAGTATGAAAATACTACAACGAGGTGGAAACACTGATACAACCATTCCTGGAGACAGTAGCTAGCAAATGGCACGAGCTTCAGTTCTACCACCGCAGTCCACAACAAATTCCTATATCCAACGACTGCGACATATTCGTGCTGGAATGGATATCAAATCAAGAGATGCCTGACCAGCTCCACCACATTGACTATCACAGAAAATGCAGAGAATATGTATGCGAGCTTCTATCTGGCAAAGGCACACTCACCAGCTAACCCTCACTGAGTAAACATTAACCTACCTGATCTACTTCACAACTCTGGGACAGAGTGTGGAGTAAGTTTGGGGGGGATTCTATGAACCAGTGAGGGAGGTACTAAAAATCTTTCGAACTTCACTCCTTTTGTTCTTTCTGTTCTTTTTATATAACATGTGTACATATACATATACATGCCTAATGGAAAAATTGTGCTTATTTTGTCCTTATACATATGTACAAAGACACTTTATAGTAAAAAAACCTGATACAACTTCTTGCCAGTTTGTTTTCTCTGTCCAAAGAGGTGCATGTTTTGCTATGTCTTTTTGAAAATGTAGCCTCAAACAACAAAAGACTAAGCCTTTCCATGCCAAAAATTTCGAAAAATAATCTCGTGACAGCTAAGAGATGTGTATGCAGAAGGAAAAAGATGCCCAAATAGCAAAAAAAATTCTCTTGCTTTCCCTTACCCAACAAAATCCCCAAAAGAGAGAATAGCCTTATGAGAGTGAATAAAAGCATGAGAGTTGTGCTAATATATATATATATATATATATATATATATATATATATATATATATATATATATATATACTCTTGTTTCCAAAAGTACCAATCTTTAGGCATGGTAGATCTGGGGCAGTGGTACGTAGGATGTGAAATCACTGCGCTAAAGCCAACTGGCTTGGATTGCAGGGACCACTCGCCCGCTAATGGACCCGTACCTGGATGGACTGATGGGAAACAAGAAAAACCCAAAAAGCCTTAAGCCTACCCAAACACACAACTTTTTGTTCCCAAAAGCTGTTTGGTGCGAAAGCTAACTTTGAAATCATACACCCAAGTCTCGTCGAAGTTGTGGAGAATTTTTTTTCTTAAATAAGGCGAGAAAGTAAAGTCTGTTGTTCGTGGTCGAGAAGTATTCTCTTTAAGACATCTCAATACTCACTCAAACACTTTGTCTGAAAACTATACCGGTTAAGAAGAAGCATCACTAACAAAGTTTTAAAAATTGATTGAGGACAATCAAAATGCTAAGTTTGGGGGAGTTGATAACACCAAATTTTGTGATATTTATGGACCATTTTTCGTTGTCAAAATTTCCCTTTTAAACTGTTTTCCCCTCCTTTTTGTCATGTTTTTGAACAAACAGGCCACGCTACGCTCTTATCTCATTTTTTTCATCTTTTGCAGAGTTTTCCTCATTTTTTTCACTCAAAAATCAGCAAAAGGCTCGTCCCAGCCCATGAACGTGTTTTACCTGCATCGTATAGTCGACCGACACACTTACTGTCCATCATACAATAGCCCGATATGGATGCTGCATGGCACGTGTGTGCCGTGCAAGAAGATTTGACGGGCGATATGCCGCTTACACGATAGGGAGTTGTACCCGCCACGACTACTCTCTCGATGAAGCTTGTCGTGTGATACAAGCCACCCATCGGCAGGCGCCCACCCGTCACGATACCCGATGCGCTTGCTACCCGACACCCGCTGTGTCGGACGATACGCACATCGAACATCCCTGAAGCCGTGCTAATAGAGCCGATGGAGGACATGTAGCGCCCAGAGAACCGCAACTTCTTCCAACCACTGCCTATAAATAGAAACTACATGACCTCGATGGGACGGGTCGGAATCTCGCGAAAGCTAACTTTGGAAAGCACCTGGAGCTAGTGTGTCACGTCCCAGAGGCATACCAGGTGATACTAGGTGAGCACTTCCCCGACCCGAGAGGGCAGGAATGGTTCACTTAGAATCCGTCCCGGTCGCCGCAGCAGCCCGATATCGATAAAAAAGGCCAGCCGATATGAGGAACCCGATACTCTAAGTGGTCTCTAGCCCGACACGATATCGAGCCCGATACAAATCAACCGTTACGGTGTGTCGCTCGAGAGGGTGGCATCCCGACACGATCGTATCGGGCATGAGCGCCTTGATCGATACGTCTGCCCCTCATTGCGTGTCGCCCGATAGGGGATGCCGCCCAACACAGGTGTATCGAGCAGGGCTCCCGCCCAGTATCGGGCTAGACGAACCTTAAGGATCTACTGCTACATGTCACCCTCCTAAATCAAGGAGGCGATACTTATCTTCATCTCTTTTAGTCATTTACTTTCTTTATTTATGCAATGTAACCAAACCCCTTTTATATAATGATTATGCTAATGGAATTAGAGGAGTTTTAAATATCTATTGACTTTATGTTTGGTTCTTTTTTGTTGGATGATTACTTTGTTTAGCATCCAAACTCTAGCTTGTATGCTTGGATCATATTTTGACTAGTTATCGAATCGTGTTTCCCGTTACAACTCCCTCGAGAGAGGTGTTGTGGCTCTAGTGTTTGGTCCGATCAGGGAGTACGAGAGTACCCATGATCTGAGTTGCTGCAGTTACCTTTCCACTCTAACCGAAGTCCATCAACCTCGAGAGATGGTGTTGGTGCTTAGTTAGAGGTACCCTCTTTGAGAGAAGGGGTACATGATGTTTCCTGCTGCCGCTTGCTATGCCAAAGTTTTCCTCCTTCGTTCCTTACCGAGGCGATGGTATTATCTCCTCTGGTTCCGTTGCGCCAAACCCCTAAAAACCGATATATGCCAAAAACCTTAATTTTCCTTGTAGCTCTAGTTGGAGATAGTTTTCTTTTATTTTACCGATCTTCGCCCGTTGTTCCCTTTGGGAACTTTATCCTGACCTTGCTTTTATCGGAGTGTAATGTGTTGATTCCGTGTTCTTAACGCTACTACCCTTGTCCCTATGGTTCGACCCTAATTGGTGCTTTGGACCCCGTCATCGTTGTGGGGGCCTAAGAGTCAGGTAATTTAAAAGTCCGACTACTTCAAATCCGCTCCTTTTGGACGCGTGATTTAGGCCGGTCATATATCCAGGTCAAAGACGTCGACATTTTACCAAAACCGACACCATATAACCCTTCCCACTACCAATAAAATGCTCCAGCAAGCGCACCATAGACATCAGTTATTATACATAACCGACACCCATAGCCACATAGATGTTGGTTTTTTGCTAATAACCGACGCCGTATGTATTTGGTGTCAATTTTATACAAATAACTGACACCTATGTTCTGATTTTTTTTATCAGTTTGCAGGCCTGAAGGTGGTGACCATAGGTTGTATCCATCATTTGACACCCTGATCATGACCATCAGTTGTTATGAAGACAACACCATAGGGTTGTTGCAATGGTACCATCATCGGGTCATGTTTTATTGAAGAAATCTGCTTTAAACACTAAAATTGACCATTGGTTGATAGGTGCTTAGCACCGTAGGTTGTCAAACCAACCTGATACAAGTCATACTATACCTTAGGAATAATGTACAAATGATCACAGGTTCATCTAGAACTGAAATCAGAATAGAGAACATTATAAAAATCAAAATCCAAGTCAAGCATAATGTTTTAGTGCATAAATCATCATTTTCAAGTAAGAACATGAGCTAGCAAGCTAATGGTAAGCAATAAACGTGGATCAAGTTATAAAACTTGCCTCTAATGAGAAGATGAAACCCCACATAGAAGAAATTTTGAGCAGGTAGGGTAGAAAATCCAAGAATAAACTATGAATTCATCCATCTAGCACCTTTCTTCATCAAATGAGCAAACCCTAGGCATAAGGAGCAAGAAAGGTAGGGTTTTAGAGCTTTAGAGCAATTTCTACCAAGGAACAACAAGGTTTCAACCTGAAGGAAGGTCTAAGGAAGGATAAGAACAAGAGAACGGAGAAGGAAGGAAGAAAATAACTTGCCTTGGTCGAAATCCCTAGAATATGACCTTGAAAACCTTAGGTAGGGCTAAATGGAGCTCTAGGAGACCTTCTTCTCCAAAAAGTGGTTGTCTTCTACCTTATAGCACTTGTTTCTAAAGAAAAACAGAGGGGAGTCATTTCTCTAGGTTAATGTAAAGAGAAAGCAAGCATAGTTTTGAACTTGGGCAAGGAAGAGGTAGATATAGCCCATGGATAAGGATGGAAGCAAGCATGAGGTGTAAAAGTAGCTTCCCCATGTTTTGATGGCCTTAAACTATTAAGAATATACAAGAACACACACAATAAGCTCCCCCACCATCCTTATAGACCTACTTAGCTTTCCTTTGTCAAAATGCCAAGCCAATCACACAATTCCTTAGTTGATTGCTACTAAAGGCAGCTCATCCGTGAAGGGGTAAACCCTAAAATACCCTTGATGAAAACACCATCAAACCATGGCTCAACTAGGATCCCCATGGATAAAAATACTCAAGAATGATAATATAACATCTAAGGAACATAATGTATGTGACAAATTGCAAAGAAAACCCCTCAATTGGGTAAATGCAAAAAAGTCCAAAATGTACAGAAAATTGCATAACTTGCTCAAACAGTGTCCAAATTGGACCAAATTTGATGCTTAAGCTTGTCTTATGATTTCAAAGAATATCACAAGGTTATATTAGGGTTATAAGAATTAAATTATGGTAATTAATTTTATTCAACTCATTAAGCAAATTTAGGGGCCTTACATTATTGGTGTTACTTATATGAATTGATGATTATATGTCACATGTGTACCCATCCCATGTTATTGATCATCACTATAGTCTATTAGGTTTTCCACATTAAAATACTATCTAATAAGGTATTGGATTAGTACATGATTTATCTTGATACCCAATGTAAAGAAAAGGACTAGAGGTATCATAGACCTAAGTTCTTGATCTTATTTCCCTTAGTGTAATATTATATTTTGGTCATCATATTGATATACTAATGTTTAAAATGTTGATTTTATTTTTCACATGAACCATAGTTTCATATCATTTATACACTATTTGATTAGTTTGAAATAGAGAGGAGAGGACAATGTGGAACGAACCTGTGAATGGGTCTCGACAGTGACCACAACAAGTGAGGTTGGAGCTCCTGGGCCTTTTGTGCTTTGGTGGTTGATCATCTAGACTCCCTAGAAGCTGCTAAACTTGGTGTTCTCCTCTGGCATCTTAGTGTAGGTAGGCAATAGTTGCAACCCGCAGCAGGCTCGGATGGACGTCGACAATAGGAGGAGATCGGGGCGTCACAACGTCCCTGCATCGTGGTGTTGCTACAGGAGAAAAGGAGGAAGATGGTGTGCAGAAGTAGGTGGTATCACCATAGTCGATGACATCACAAGAGTCGACGACATCGCAACATCGTGATCGACATAGAGGGGTTGTTGGGCATCGAGGGTCGGATGGGCAGGTGTTAGCGATGTCGACGCAACATCATGGCCCATGTTGGGCAGGTGTTAGCGATGTCAATGCAGCATCGTGACCCATGTTGGGCATGTGTTAGCGACGCCAACGTAGCGTCGTGGACCAAGTTGGGAAGACATTGAGGTTGAAGGTGTTTCTTAGTGGTTTTTCAGTGTTGCAGTGTCATGGCTGAAGGAGAAGAGAAGGAGGAGGGCGGCTAGGGTTTGTTGTGTGGGGAAAAGGAAGGAACATGGGAGGATAAATAGGGGATGGAGAGGAGAGGAATGTGGGTGACGGGTTTTGCCTGATTAGGAAAAGGGGAAATGTGAGGTGCGTCGGTATTTTATGGAACGCTTTGTGTGTTGAGGGAGATGATCGCAAGACTAGGGGAAAGATATGGTAACGCCCGACGTTACCTCGATAAAATAAATGAAATATTTATCATTGTGGTCAAATGACATATTAAACTAGTACATTTTGATACACTTCTTTCCTAATTTAATTAGGAGAGTATTTAATGTTTGATTTACTTTCTAAATAGCTAGGTAGATTGATTATGACACAAGGAATCAAATTTTGATATGAGTTTTATTTTTGGGAAATGTTTGATATTTTATTTGGTTTCTTGCATGTTTATTACTCCATTAATATATATGCTGTCTTGATTAATAATTCAATACATCCCTTCATAAATCGTTTATACATTATTTTGTTAAGTATTCACTTAATGTACCAATTGCTTTTTGGTAGTTATTTGTGGCATGTATTTTCATATTTAATATATTTTCTTTAATCAAATACCATTATTAAAACCTATTATTATTAGGATTTTAGATACCAATTTAATTAGGAAAGCAATTGCTATTCAATGGTCAAACAAATTATAGGGCAGACTAAATAGGAGTGAAGGGGGTTTCCTTTTTCCATGCAATAGGCATTTATATACATAGAGTTTCTTATTCGTTTAATTTATTAAGAGGGTAGAGAAATTTCAATGAAAATTCATGGGTTTGCTAATTAAAGTGTGAGGAGTATAAATTTACATTAACTTCTCCCTTGAATGCATTTTTGTATTTAATTGTATGCTATGTGCCTAATAAATATATTTAGCACCTTTCTTAATAAATTTTGATGTAAAATTTATTATTTCTCATTTCTTGTCCCACAAATCCATAAAATCTCTAAATTAATAAAATCTACTAATTGTCTCTCATCAATGGCCATTTTTCATTATTAACTCTAATTATCACATTATTTGAGATATTTGTGCAATAACCCTTTCATTGAAATGAATGTGGGTAAATATAATTTAAAGCCATCAAGTATTCCTCAATTGTAATATTGAGGACAAAGAGGGTAGAAAAGATAGGAAAAATGATAGAAAAGTCCAAAAGGATAAGAAGGAAATGAAAGGATTGAAAATGGGTAAAATTGCAAATGAATCTAAGAATCAGTATGTTACAGTTGGTCTACTTCTATGCCAGTTCCCAAGTGCGTCTCACTTCCCATTTTTGTGTTTTTACACATCAGTTTTGTTTGTCTATGGTGCTCATATTCATGTTGGTTTGTGTCATTTTTGTTCTAGGTTTATGCCAGTTTTCTAACTTTTTTATACCAATATTAGTCTATTTATATACCTATTTTATGTTTTTGCATCATATTAAATTTACTTAATAATGTTTTTTTGACATGAAATCCTCTAAATCACTCAACAAGTATTGTAAATGGAACATTTTCTAGATTGATTACTTTAATAACCATCCACATTTACTTAATCACATATGTGATTAACATAAGTGATTTATAATATTCCCTATATTCTCTTATTTTTTTCCTTGATCATGTGCTATCCATACGTTCTACTCATTATATATTTTACTTGCGCATATCCCACTCTGTCCCAATGTACACTACTTTGTTGTTTTCTCATACTTTCATAAAAGGAAGTTTGTGTTTCGCAATAGTTATCCAAGAGGTGGTGAAATCTATGATACTATCCAACCACCTTCATAGCAGTTGATTGGAGCACATGACAATGGATCATTTTGCTAATTTGTAACCATATTGACAAGTTTTCTTGGGATGATTTATGCAATCAAATGACCAAAATATTTATCAAAAAGGAGTTTATCATGGTTAAAAATACTTTATAGTTAGAGAAATTTGAATGGAAATATAATTCTTAATATTACAATGAAAGGTCAAAATAAGGGATATAATTGTATAAAATCAATAATAATGTCAAGTTTTACATATGGTGGAATTCTTTTACCCAAAATGGTACTTATTTTCTCTCATGTGATCTATTTCAATAAATAGCAACAAGCTTTTAAACTAACATGTCCAACCTTCATTTCAAGGCAGATCCATCCATCCAACAATGCACACAATTGTATTCAAATATACAAGTGTCATTATATACATGGTTCATGTCTCTATAATTGGTAATGTTAGATTGCATGACAACAACTATCCAATTGATTCAACCAAATGTTCCAACTATCTTCTATTTGATTTCAAAGAAAAGTGTGCCACCTTTAAGATCAAAATTTTCCAACATTCATGGTTGGCAGTGCCACCGTTATGCTAATATTTATGCTTCAAATTTAAACAGATTAGTGTTATTATTGACTTAAACCTATCCCATTTATCTGTCCCATGTAATACAAAACTAACAACAACTAGTCATTTAATACAATGTGTTGTTCCATGTATGGTGTGTCAAACAACAAAAAATCATGTAACCTTGTTTAAATTAAAATTTGTCATCCTTGGTTTTTAGGTAGAGACAACTTTTTAGATTACATGTATTTGTATTAAAATGTACCAATAGCATTGTTCACATTCACTAGTGGTAGTTCTCTATAACATGTGATCCATCATTATAGAAAATCAAGACCTTCAATAAATCATCTTATGCCATATTATAATAGATAGTGTGTCATCATTTTGAAATAAATGCGTCAGCCATATTTTAAGGTAAAACCAACTTTCAAATATGTCATTGCAATTTTTTACAAACCATATTCTATATCTCTATCACCAATGATCCATTATTGCACAATAACTATCCTTTTGGTACAACATCTTGTTCAAATTCTGGTATATGATGGAATTGAAAAAAAAAACTTGCCACTATTAAGTTTATAATTTGCCATTCTACATTTTGATGTAGTGTCAACATTTTAAGAATACTTGGGCATCCTATTTGATAGGTTTGTGCCATTATTTACTTAAACATGTGCTTGTTATCTATCTCAAGTGATAGGTATTTGTGTGAAATGATTTTCTTTATATTAATACATATGTGGATATTAAAATGTGTAAGTTCAATTGTATACATACACCTATGATAGCTTCACAACTTCTTGTTCTTTCTCTATATGGTAACTCTTCATATAAATTGTATGCCACCATACATAATACATCTTTTATTGACATGTCCATTTTTAAGAGACACATTTCCATTATAAATCAAATTAAAACATTTTTTTATCTAATTTGCTTCAATCCAACAGATAACAAGATAAAATCTGAATAATTGAAAAAAATAGTGTGCAACGTAAAATAGTAGGATGATGTTTTAATTGTTATAGTTACTTAATAAAGGTTGTAAGATATTATTTTTCCATATCTTGTGTCTAACAAACTAGTTAAATTAATATATACACTTCATTATCCTACCTTAGTCTTGTATTATGTGTCACTTCTTGATGTTTCCTACAACTATTCAATTTGATCACCTACTATTTTAGTTTCTTCATGCTTTATTTTGTTATTGAAGCATATTCTCAAACTCTCTAATTGTGGACCTCAGTAGTGACAAATCTCCCTTAAAAATTATTTTATGAATGTCTCATTTTCTTCTTCATTGTATTTGTTTTATTTTATTTTGGATGGAAAGACAATACCAATACCGAATGAGGACTACCATCTATGTCAAGCTAAACTAAGTAATGAAGATTCTACAATTTTGTTTAAAGAAGTAATTAGGCATATTATTCTATCAAATTTTCTCCATACACCTAAATATGAATTGAATACCATTTAATCAGAATTTTTGTACTTCTTGTAAGAAAACTTTATTCTGCAACTATCCACATGGCCTACACTAACAAATATTGGTCATAGATGACTATAGAAAATATTTACTAAGTCAAAAATGTTCACGTAGGATCTCCCCCTTTTGATATAAAGAATAGGGATAGAATCTCTATAATTATCATAACAAAAGTGGCTAAATGGAAATCTAGGGCCTAAGTGAGTATTCTTCTTTAAACTCATGACAATTAAGTTAAAGACCATAAAATTGGGTGGTACATAATACATCATGCGGTTGTATATTTTGTATGCAATGAGTTGCATTCGTGCTTCATCTATGATACCCATTTATGTGTACTACTATAAATACTTGGAAGTCTTATCTGGACTGCATAACCTAATATGGTGTACTTATGTCCTATAATATCTAAAAAAGGGGATGGAGAAATTCAAAATAAAAACTTTACAGAAGGCCAAGAGGAGATACCACATTCTTATGATATGTTACAATTATTTGCTTAACATTATCTCTTCATATCACTATGAATGGTCCTCTTGCACATATACACTACATCCTCAATAAATTAGAATTGGTTCACAAATCACTCACATGGGTACGTAATAAAATAAATATTTGTGTGAAATATCATTAATAATGGTTCTCTTACACCAGTAAACAAGGTCACTCTTACACTAAAATGAGTTCTTGGTTCCATTCTCACTAGAATACCACCCAATAAAATTCACAGATCATTCTACCAAAAATGATTGTCAAACACATAAAATAAATCACTTCTATGCTAATATTGCTTCTCCAAGTCACTCTGATTGGTACACCAAGGAAATAATGTTGCACCATACCACATAAAATTATCTGTTACACAAGTAAATTGGACATCTCGTAGGCTCACTAGTTTTCTATATCACTCATACTGTATATTACAATAGTGACGATGTGGAGCTTGTCTATAACACTAGTTCTAGTTTGGAAGTACATTAACATTGGTGCACTAAACTTGTAATATAAATTATATTGGTGCTTTACCTAGACCTAGCTTATTTTGGTGAATGAATATCTATGCCGCAAATGTGTGCTCAATAGGGTGCACTACCTATAAAGTAGAGATTCATCAATGATAACAAATTTCTCTTGTAGGAATGATTTGAGTGAGCCTCCACCTCAAGAAGTAAAAGAAGCATATAAAGTTCACAAAGATGCTATAAAGCATATTCAAAGAGCTACATATTCAATACCATTAGCAATCAAGATTGCCTATTTTTTTTTTAAAGTTGGAAGCTTTGTTAATGTCATCTCCATGGTTGAACCTGAGACATATTCATACTAAACCAAGGATCTCACCATATGAGTGTCTTATCTTCAACATTACTTAGTTAAATATAACTTAACATGTAGATTAATAACCATATTACCAATGATTTTGTTATTGTTATCAAACCACAATTACCAATGAAAATGAAGATACTTATTGACAAGGTCAAGATATTCTAGATTAAGTGCTAGAGGTATGAAAAAGAAATCGAGGTACTTCTACCTCTAAAATAGAGATAATATTACTTTAAATATTTGCTCAATTTTGTGCAGATGATATCCCGATAAAGGGTGAGATTATGTTTTGTACTTCCTCATGGAGGTTGGTGAATATTAGGAAGAAAAAAGGTTGTAGGCTAACTCACTTTACTAAATGGGGTGAATGATAGTATCTAGTATGTTCCATAATTTTTTATGTATTTTACACATTGATATTACTTAAAATGTGAAGAAGGAACATAAAAAGGCTGAGAATGTAGAAATTGATGGAACGTAGAATGTTTAGTTGATAATAGATATGAGTAAGACAATGAGGAAGGAGGAGAAATTAATGTAGAAGATAAGAAAGAAAATTCATGATTTTTACTTATAATATATGTAGTTCCATTTCATATTTAGATTTACATTTTGGTTTTCACTTTTGGGCTTGAGATATATGATTTATTTTTATTTTAATATTTGTATTACAAGGAAAGTGACCAATGAGAGATCATAACCCTCCAAAATTTATCAAATCAAGGTTGTCACACTCAAATTCATCATCATTCACCCATTAAATAAAAAAATGATTTCTAGGAAATAATATTACAACTCCAAGGAAAAAATTGTGTACCCATGGTGGTTAGTTTGTCGACTAGTACCACTAGTCAACTTAAAAAACACCCACAATACTAGATCAAATTTCAACCACCCTGTCAACCTACTAAATCCACTAGTTGGTCAACTAATTCATTGATAATAAACAACAAACTTTGAATGAAATTTCCCATAAGGTTGACTAGCCCCTATAGTCCATCGGTTATACAAAAAAATATGAACTTTGTTATCTATTTTCTCTACTCAATTGTCTATACCAGCTCAAGACTTCTGATAATATCCAACCAAGTTGATTGGATAGCAGAACTAGTTGACAAACTAGGAAATTCATTAGAGAATTGAAGTCAAGATAGTAGGAAACCTAGAGGATCCACATCAAGTGCAATTGAGAAGCTAGTCCGTCGGCTAATAGAGCCAATTAACTTTCTAGCAATTAATGAGATTGTGTCAAGTATGTGCAGTCAACAACTAGTTTTTTTACTCAATCAAATGCTAGTGTGTCACAACTTATAAAAATAGTTGGCGTCATAACCTTTTTTTTGGACCACTTGTGGGCCATAACCCACTATATGAAATCAATACACTTGGTGGAGCCCATGCCATATTTTCACCTATTTTAACCCTATGTGGATTTGAGAAGTCTTAGTCATCACTAAGATAAGCTAATGGGTGAATATAATATCAAGGATGGATGGAGGAATAGATCATCATCAACTACAACATTGTTTGAAGAAGATATTGCATATCGTGGTCCTTGTTCTCAATATTTACTATAAACTATGACTTTCTCCTATTTTTCAAATACACATAGTTTAACCATAATTAGTTAATAGACATGTTACTAAAGTTTGAGGAATAGCCCCTATACTCCATTGTTCTATATTAAACATAGATTGATATAGTGTTGGAACTATAGATTATGTATGCATTCAATGTTTACTTGTTGTCATAATTTCTTTACCAACCAGTTAGTATATCTATTGGGACTTTGATATGATGACCTTATAAGATAATCTGACAATATTTCTGATTTTGCAATCCAAGGTTTCATACTACCACAAAAAATCTGGTCTCAAATAAGTGAATGTGTGATCTCCCATAGACAATACACACAATGAATGTGATGTTTCCCTTAAATAAATATTATCATTTAATGACAAAATATATTTTAAATATTCCATATAATTAGAATACACATATTCCACATTAGGTGAGAGAGATTGAGTGAGTATTAGAATGGGAGAGAGTAGTGGAACTTCTACCTTGGTTCCTTAATTTATATGCTAATCTTAAGTTGTTTTTGTTTTTAATCATTTCATTAGTTTAAAGAAAATAAAGAATCAACTACCTACAATACCTATTTCTAATTCAATTAATTAGATGAAAATCTTATCTATAATATTGTCTTGTGGTGATCGAACATAACTATGTTGAAATAAGATAGTTACTCTTGTATATGATTTGTTAAATGTCTTAGTTCAGCTAAAAGACTAATATTAGTCACTCTAGTGAATTTGACTTATGATAAAAGTCAATATAATTTAAGAACAACTACCAAGGATGATAGAATGATATAGTTGACCAACTAAATATTTATTACACATGTGGTATTTAACCCTAATTTTATTCCATATCTATTTGATTTAAATTTTTATTCATTCACCATGCATACCCTCATTCCCTATACATCCAATTTTGTTTTATGATGTCCTTATCTATATTATATCCATAGCACGATCTAGATCTAGAGGTTAGTGAAATGACTACATAATACTTCAAGAAAGAAAATAAAAAATGGCTAATGGAGATTTACTACCATATTCACCCGACACTAGATGCACAGAGAGAGCATACCATGGAAAATTCCAAGGGAATAACTCTAAAATGTTAGAACCAAGGAATATTTTTCAATTCCAGGGCCTCATACATACATCACAAAGTCACCCAACCCACCAATTGCATCTCAAAATTTTCAAATGATTACAAACCATATCTAGATTTTAAAAAATAATTGTTTCTCAAGTACAGTGTGTGACAACGTAGTTGGGCACCTTATCAGCTTTTCGAACCTATGTGACATGCTAAATATGTTGAAGTACCACTAGAGGAAATTATGTGTTTTCTATTATGCCCTCACAATCAAGGTATGTTGTTGGTATAACTCATTACATTCCAACATCATACAAATATGGGATGTGATTTAGATCCATAATGGAAAGAAATATACCCTCTCATCCTCAAATATTTTATTAGAGAGCATCTAGATCTATTTAATAATAAGAGGAATGAGTCATTTTTAGAAGCAGGTGAACACTTCATATAACTTCTTCACAAGTTCCTTTAGCATGTCATTATTAAGTATTTCATGTTATACCTTTAGGAAGAAATTTCATCCGAAGATCTTTCGATGGTGCTTAGAAAGTGGTAGTGCAAATGTCTAAAACCAGATCGATTGTGGGAATGAATGATAGGTAGGTGAGTTGTAACACCTCAATTCTCTTTCATATTAGTAGAATCATAAAAAACCATTCACTTTGTCAGCGAGTGCTACAAACATGATATTCATCACAATAATAATAGAACAAAAACCATTAGACTAGTCTATAGAGAAAATTCTCACTATATGTTACGAAAGAGACTCTTTTTTTTTTAGGTGAAGTCAGGAGGCTGTCTTATTCATCTTGCCCTCCTCGTGCAAGCTAAATTATCAAAAGAGGTGACTACATTATTTGAATTGCAAGAATGAAATCTGGTAGTACTACTACCATTACAAAGTTCTTTATGGATAATTCCTTCAACTGTTTTAGGCGGTATTCTGTAATAACAAAATCCATTCCCAGATTTTAGGTGGAACTTAGCCAGAGTATCAGCAACATTATTTGCTTCCATGTGGACATAGCTAATGGACCAATTGGCCTTCTTCTTCTTCTTCTTGATTTGAAGGATCCATCTCGCCAGCTTCAAATTCTCCTCATGATCCATCTCCACTGCAGTGCATTCTAGCCGGGAATCAGTTTCTATAATAGCATGGTCAATCGCCAGGTCATGGGCAAGGTCCATAGCTAAGACAATTGCCTGAAGTTCAGGCTCAAGGGAGTTCTCAGCCTTACAATCGCGTGCTATTCCTCCATGCCAACATCCGAACTGGTCTCTACATATCGTCGCAGTGCCTGCATGCTTGTTCTTATAGGTTGCATCTGCATTTAGTTTATAGGCGGGGTACTTTGGTTGTTGCCAGCATTCATCACGGTCTAACCTGTCCGGTTGTTCTTCTCTCTACCATTCCACTTCCGTCACCTTCACTTCTTCGGTTATCTTACTAACAAGATAGCGAGCTGGAGTCGTTTTCTTCTCAAAGATGTCTTCGTTTCTGTCTTTCCAAATCATCCAGCAAGAAATCGAGAAGATAACAGTGTGCTTCCTTTCCCCTAAAAGATTCGTGCTTAACCATTGCCATATGTCAGTCGCCTCGTTGAGCACCGTCAGTTTCTGAGTGTTCAGAATCTGCTCCATATATCCTGAGCTTTAGTGCAGTCACGTAAAGCATGAATCATTGTTTCTTCATATCTTCCACATCTAGGACAGTCCGCATTGTTGGTCATTTGTCTTCTAAAACGCATACTATTCGTAAGAATGTCTCTATGCCCAACGAGCCACAGAAAGAACTTCACTTTAGCAGAAATCTTGAGTTTCCAGATTAGGTTCCATTTACCTAGGCAGTGGACTTCTTTCTGGGACCTGATAGTTCTATAGGCACTCTTGGTGGAGAATTTCCCGTTAGTAGTGTGAATCCATACCCATAAGTTGTTTGACTGTGAATTCATAGGGACATGTACTTTTAAGATTTGCCTGATATCCTCTTCAGCAATCCATTCCTTCAGAAACTCGGTGTCCCATGCATTATTGAGATTGACAAGGATAGCTACCTGTAAATCCTTCAACTCATCTGGTATCGACTTCCTAGTTCGACCAGACAAGCATGTGTTATGGTTCCACCATTTATCATACCACACATTGATGCTATTTCCACTTATGGGGTTCCAAACGGAATTCTCTTCAATAAACTCTTTACATTGCAGGACCGCTCGACCCAGCCTGGACGAGTTTCCATTTGTGCTAGTGACATGTTTAGTATATTTTTCCTTCATTCCCTGACACCAAAAGGATTTTCTCCCAGACTCTATCTCCCAAGCATGTCTGCTGATCATCGTCTGGTTCCATTCGCGCATTGATTTAATGCCAAGGCCGCCATTTTCTTTGCTGTTCATCACCTTGTTCCAAGCGACCAGGGATAAGGGGTTGGACTTGTTCCCCCTCCCCAAATGAAAGACCGCACATTAGCATCAATTCTATCACATACCTTCATAGGTATGACTCCTGACTACATCGTGTATGTAGGAATTGCGCTCAGGGTGGATTTCACCATAAAGACCCTACCAGCTAGGGAAAGACTTCGTGCAGACCAAGAGTTGATACTATTTGTCACCTTCTCGATAATTTCACCATATGTACAGGTTGAGACCTTCTTGTGAATGAGTGGCACTCCAAGATATTTTCCAAGGTCGGTAGCTTCTGTGAAACCGCTCATCCTACAGAGCAAGTGTCTTGTAATTCCCGGTACACTTCTCACAAAGTGGATGTTTGATTTCTTCACAAAGATAGCCTGTCCAGATACAACACCACAATCCTCGAAACACTGTTGGATCATTTTAAGTTGTTTCATGTCTGCCTTTGCGAAAAGGATCATGTCATCCGCAAAACACATATGAGAGATCTTTGGACCATTAGTAGACAACTTAATTGGGGTCCATTCCTTGGTTTTCACCCTGCTATCAATATGTTGGCTTAATCTTTCAAGACACAACACAAAAATGTAAGGTGACAGTGGGTCTCCTTGTCTGAGGCCCCTGTCAATTTGCCCTTCCATGCTATGGATGCTTTACCTTCAGTCATGGATTCCATAATGTATTCAATAATAGACGCAGGCAAGCCAGTCTTCTTCAACGTGTCTTCCACAAAGATCTAGTTCAATCGATCATACGCTTTAGGCAGATCAATTTTAATCGCCATCATCTGTCTAGCTGATTTCCTTTGCATGCTGTGGAGAATCTCTTGCACAATAACAATATTATCCATGATCTTGCGCCCAGGAACAAAGGCACTTTGTGTCGGGGACACCCAATCCTCCAGAAACGATTTGATTCTTTCGACAACAACTTTAGATGCTAATTTGAGATTAATATTGTTCAACGATATGGGTCTAAATTGTTTGCAGGATTCCGGTTTGGAAACCTTTGGGATGAGAACAATTGTTGCTGCACATAGCTCTACGTGAAGCTCTTCTCCAGCTAGGGCCTTGGATATAGTAGAAAGAACAAACATCTTAATTGTGTGCCAGTTAGCCATAAAAAAGGAGCCATCAATGCCATCTGGACCACAGGCTTTGTAAGGGTTCATGGATCTCAGAATATTATAAATTTCTACCAGTGTCGGAGGCGCTGAAATCATCCTACATTGTGCTTCAGTTAGTGGAGTAAAACAGCCATAGTACTGATGTACCTCATGAGTATCCATCAGACGATCTTCAGTTAGGATAGACTTGAAATGGTTGACAAGCATACTTTGGATTTCATTTTCGTCACTCGTCCAGTCCCCGTTGGGTCTCCTCAACATGGTTATGTTATTGTTGTGCCTCCTTTGTTTAACATAGGTGTTATAAAACTTCGTGTTAATGTCACCATCAGCAAGCCACTGAATGTGGCTTTTTTGTTTCCAGTCTTCCTCCTCTGCTCTGAGTATGTCTGTGTATTCTACTTGCAGGTCCGAAATCATATTTGTTGTTGTGTTGTCAAAGTTATCCTCCAAACTTTTCTGTAGAGTGCTATGATTTCTAAGGATTCTCATTTTATCTTTCCCCACTTTCTTGCTATTGTGAGCTGTCCACTTCATAATGTCAGGTTTCGCAATCTCAAATGCATCACTGAAATCCAACTGTGTTTGCCAAGACGCACGCAGCATATTCTGAAACTCATTATTCTTTGACCAAGAACATTTCATGAAGAACCGGGGTTTGGGAGCTTTTGTAGTAGATGATCTAACCAAGATTGGATTATGGTCTGACCAGACTCTTGGCATGTGTTCAACAACGAACTGAGGATACTTCGATAAAAATGCCAAATTGGCAATGGCACGGTCTAACCTCTCATGGAGGGTCCCGTGTCTGTAGGTGAACTTAGGGCCTATAAACCCCAAGTCAGCAAGGCCAGCCTCCAGTAAAGTGTTAATGAAGATCGTAGCTTCTTGAAAATCATAGCTCTTGCCGCCTTTTTTTTCATTGGGGCTTAAGGTGGTGTTGAAGTCTCTGACTGCAATCCAAGGTTTATCAAACGACTTTCTCATATGAACAAGGTGATTCCACAGAAACTTTCTTACAGATATATGCGGGTTGGCATAGATAAAGGTTGCGAAGGTGATGTTGTTGATAAGGCAGGTGTAGAATTGTCAGTGACTGTTAATGATCTTAATATCACAATCTGTAGAATTCCAACATATCCAGATACCTCCCGCGAAGCCTCTAGCTTCAACTCTATGGGAGTTGGAAAAACCAAGCTTATGTATAGTTTGAGAAGCTGCAGAACCACCAATCCTAGGTTCAAGGATGGCCACCACTTTGGGTCATTTTTGTGAGATCATATCTCGGAGGACACGACAAGTGTCTTTGTTGCCGATTCCTCGGACATTCCAGCAAAGGATGTCTAACATAAAAGAACTATAGCAGGAAAGGTACCAGACAACACCTACTGACCATTCTCCTGTGGATTCAGGTTCTCTTTCTATGCCTCCTCCTCTTCAATTCCTTCTAACGTAGAAACTAGGCCAAGTTTTAGTCTCTGGCTTTTCCTTCTTTTCTCATTTGGGGGCTTGAATCTAGTGTGCTTTATTTTGGGTGTGATCCCTATGATTTTCCTACCCTTAAGGGGGGGTGGGGTTTCAACAACAACATTAACTTTCAGAAGAGGCTCTGTCCCATTGCCTAAGCCATCTGCCTGAAACTCGTTTATCATAGATGAGTTTTCACCTTCTGCAGGTGGGTTGTCGATAGAATGATCCCTCTATTCCTCATTTACAGCAGTCGTAACTTGTATAACCTCTGTCATCTCTTCGTTCTCCTCCACAAGAATTATTTCCTCTATAACCTCATCAACGTCTAGATTGACAACAGTATGTTCAGTCTGGTTCTTCTTTGCTTGCATTTCAGTATCCTTGATTTCCTTCAGAGCCTTTCTTTTATCGTCGCTACTTTCAATTTGCTTCTTCTTCCACACCTTGTCCCCCTTCCTCCCTTCTTTGGTATTTTGTTTATCGTTGTCCGTCCTTCTATCTTCTTGAATTTGTGGAGCTTCTTCTTTCTGTGCAGCCATGTCCTGTTCAGTTTCTACCAGGTCCACCAGGGAATTAAAATTATTTGTCTGTGTTGTTCTGTTTTGCTCTTTTCTAGTTTGCCTCACTGTATCATTACTGTGATGCTTATTGGCAGCAGTTTTCCTATGATGAGTATGCCATTTGTTTATGGAGGTCTCATTGACATTATTAGTAGCAGATTGTGTATCATCTTTATTCATATAACTCTCTTTGTTTTGCCCAATGCGAGTACATTTTTCCTGTGAGTGACCCAATTTTCCACAGCCACTGTAGGTTTCAGGGAAGGGTTCATACTCCACTTGGTAGATGACATCATTGATTGCAATCGTGTGAATCAATGGTTTAATGGTATCCACTTCCACTGCAAGTCTAGCAAACTTGCAGTGAGTTCTTGCCATGGTATGCACATCCACCTTCACTAGGCTGCCCAGAGCAAGCCCTATGTAGTCAAACATAGTTGGGACATAAAGGTGTAGTGGAAGGTTAAGGATTCTAACCCATGTGACCAGATAGTTAGGCAGATCTTACGTTGGTCTAAAGGATGGGTGCCATTGCCACACGGCTAAGCAGCACCCAAACAGCTTCCATGGACCTCCAGTAAGGGTTGTGTCGAAGTCCCGTGCGTAGGAGAACTGAACTACATAATGCCCTAAGTCCACTTCAAATATGTTGAACCTCCCGACCGATTTCCAGAGCATTTTCAATCTATCACGCATCGTCATATAGCCCACATCTGTGCCTATGAGCCGAGTAACAACTGTATACATCCACCGTCATGTCAGGTTCTCTTCTGCATCCGGGTTGATTGTCAGGGATGGCCTTACATCTCCCATATTCAGCTTGACGTCCGAGACCGATAGAGTCTTTTCATAAAGAGTTTCTAGGAAAGCATCCTTCTGCTTACTCTGATACGGTTCTTCTTCGCCGTGGTTAAGATCGACAATGTATGATGATGACAGATCTTCTTCCTCCGTTGTTTCCTTCTGATGCCCCCAAACCCTCACCGGAGGTTTTACAGAGTTATTGTTTAGCGGGGGGAAGTGTTTTGTCGAAGCTTGATTCTTCACGGTATCCTCCGATGAAGTCGTGTTGCTAGAGTTGGAGGCGTCGCCTTTCATGCCTGGAAAGTGAAACTCAATCCCGACTGCCAGGATACAAACCCTAACTCCCTTGTTTAAATAGCCACCTGGGTCTCCCTGTTTCTCCGGATCCTTCCACGGCTCACTCTCCTCGTAAGGACAGTGTTCCCTGCCATCCCCTTGAGGTCTATGTCCCCCTCTTGGATCGTTGTTCCCCTGATTTGTATGCCCACGGCCGCCGCTGCCACTCCCTCCTCGTCCCCCTCGTCCCCCGTCCATTCAATAGTGGATGTCCTAATTACAAAAGAGACTCTATTACATTATTATATACAACAAATTAATATATAATATAATCACTTTGACTTAAGATTTGTATTTGTAGATGGTGCCCCAATAAGGCCCCAAAAAGCAAACCTCTTAATTTGTATTTGTATCAACTATCTTAATTCCTCTTCTAGAAGCTAAATATCTAAATACTTTTTGTTACAACCTCAATTTTGCATATGTTTTCATAATTGAAATGTATGGATTTTATGAATTTAAACTTAATTGAAAAGGTTTTATGCTTTGCTTCAAAGGATGGATTTCTTTGCAAATATCCCTTTGGATATGAATTTCGTGGTTCCTATTATTAGATTAATCCAATAATGGATATAAAAGAGAAGAAAAGAAGAAAATTCCAAATATTAGAAAAAGATACAAGATAATGAATATTAAGCAAAGAATTTATGAGAAATATATAGAAATCTCTAGAAAGTGGCATTAATGGCCAAATTTGATTAGATTTCGTTTACATGTGATTACTAAGGGAAAGAATAGTCAAAATAAAGAAAATAGGAAAAGAGGAAAGAGAAAATAGGTGTTTTAATACATTATATGTGCCTTATAGGTACTTGACTTGCATATTAAGAAAAAGGGGTTTTCCTTTCGAGTTTTGATATCAAAAATCATAAAATGGTAGATTAAGTCACAATAGACTTTCTCCTAAAATTATATTGAAAAAGGATAAACGAGAAGAGAGTTATTAATTTTATGAGTTTGCTTAAAATGAAAGAATAATCATTTATTTGCATTTAATGTCACAATTTTACTTGTAATAGGAATCTTGGGCCCAGCCCATGCGCATGTCACGTGCATTGCGAGCCATTGGATTCATATCCAACGATGATCCCATTAGCTCCAAGCTCACGACTGGTTAGGAAAGTATGATTAGGAGACCAGGGTTTTCGGGGGGTGATTCCCTTGATGATCAAGGCACGAGTGCTTATGGAAACACTTCCATTGGCACCGGGAGATCGAGCCAACCATATCCACCCTATATTTCAGCTAGGTTTGTGGTTTCTAGAAGATTCGCACAATCTGCAGGAACCTTGCCACCATGGGAAAGTATAAATAGTGGTCCTTAGACCCTCTGTGCTATTTTGAGTATAAAAGTTTGTAATTGCAGATAAATACCCTTAATTTGGTAATTAGGGTTTTATAATGGATTAATGTGGAATTAGTGATAAATAGAGTTCTTATATGATTAGACCATAATGAATTATGAGTTGTTAATCTGAAAGAAACCAAAGATGATAATTGGCCTTAATGATTGTGTCATAACTTAAATGGATAAAAATGGTAGTTTTAGTGTAAAATGAATATATTAGACTTAATTGACAGTCAAGTATGCCTATGATGTTAAGATTAGGGTTTGTGATAAAAAAGGGGCATTAAAAGTGATAAAAGTTTTATGGAGGCTAAAACCCTAATAAAACCCTAAAGTTGGCATAGAAATCCAAAGGTGGGATCCAAGTCGATCTTGAGAATGCTTTGGATAAAATAATGACACTTGGATATTATGCATTAATTTCAGGATATTGTTGATTACTTGTTTGATTGTCTTGAATTTTGATGCTTGGACATCAAAGTTACTCTAGATCAGGTATATGGTTACGCTTATGGTTAATCGCTTTAGTTTCACGGCGATTCTCGGCTATTTTATCAGTTTCCTGAAAATAACTACTTGGATGACTTTTATTTCATGCAACTATAAAGTGACTAGGATTATCACCATAAGTATGAATACCTAACTAGCTCAGATCCTAGTCCTCCTCTATGGCTTTGCTAATGATGAAAAGGGTAACCTAGTACATGGTCTACATGTTAGGTAGGACCATCAGGTTATCATGAGTTAGGAATTGGACTACCTATGCGTAGTGCCATGTGACTCTTAGCATATCATGAGTTAGGAATTGGGATACCTATGGGTAGTTCCATGTGACTCATCAACCCTAGATATTGATCTACCTATTAGGTAGGATCATGGGGGTTAATTGGGATCTACCTTATTGGAGGCAGTATTCAGGTCCACTGCAGGGACAATGCAGAGGTTAGGGTATGTAGGGATTCAGTAGTTATGTTTAAGATGTAAAGTTTGCTTGCTAAACCATAATTTCTTGCAATATGTTGTTATAGTTAATTTCACAATTATTGTTTCCCCCACATATCAGCATATTCATTTATGCTGACTGACGTTTTGTTTGTCGGTGTTTTAGGTACAAATTGAAAAGGACAAACAGTAAAGTGGCATGTTGTGAAATTTAGTGCAAGGAGGATTAGTTAGAATAAAGTCCAGCTGTGGATAGAAGTTAGATATCCAAGTTTTTGAAAAAGGTATGCACAAATTTATTTTATTCCATCTTTCAGTATAGTCATGGTAGAATTTAGTAATTATTACTGATTATTTGTCGAACCATAGATCCAGAAAATTGGGATAATGGCTCTGACCTCTTGGTCTCCCTTAATTGGGGGTTATCGTGAGGTGGGGTCATTACATTTGGTATCAGAGCACTGGTTCCTCATTTAATATTTAGTAATTATTAAATTTTACAAATTCCATAGAACTGAGGGAGTTATTAGAGGATTTTCTGAAAGACAGAGGTGTCTAGAAAAGGATCACGTCCGGGGGCTGCCAATATTTTCCTCCGTACTGCTAGTTCAAATACAAGGACTCTTGGATTTGTGTGTCTGCCTGGCTAATATCTCAGGATTTGATTCAAAATAAGATACCTTTAGGACTCTCTCATCTTGTTCATCCCTACTCAACTCAAATGTTGTTAAGGATTTTAAGGAATCCTCTTGAGGTATGGGTAAAGTTGATAAGGTTTAAGGAATCCTCCACCAAATTAATGAAAAGCATGTAAATAAGATGTCATGGACATAAGCTTAATAGTTTAAGCGTAAACTAAAGAATAGTTGCATGCTTAGGTCATATGACATATGTTGTCATGCCCTTAGGAGAGACCTGAGGCTACACCTTCTTGTTAGGAGGATAAGTAGAGAGAGTTAGTGTTGGAGGTAGAGACCTCCATTATAAGTAGAGACCTGGAACATCCTCTGAGGATGATGCTAACCCTAACCCTAAGTGAAGGTTAGAGAGAGAGAAGACACAATGAGCTAGATGTCATGGTAGACCATGTGTGTGAGTGGACATGCTTTTAGTTTGTATACCCATGATGATATGAGCCATGTGAGGTTGTACGACCTAGTACCTTGGCGATCCAACCCTGTAAAGGGTCATGCACGTTAGGATGAAGGATAACTCCTTTACTGATGAGGTTAGAGAAAAACCTATAGAAACCCTATGGGATGATATGAGTATGGCATAGTATGCACCTTGGGTACGTTAGTAGTGCTGGCAGTAGTTCAAAACCTTGGCCAGAAAGGCATGTTGGATAGCTTATGAGATAAGCATAACGAGCTATGGATAATCTTGAGCAAACATAGGTTTGATCGATCATGGGTTTCACCCATGTAGGTGTTTGTATAAGATATTGATCTACCTTCTTAGAGAGAGAACCTCTAGTGGTAAGGTTGTTTGTAGGGTTAGCTCTAGAGAAAGAGAGCAAAACCTGAGCAAGAAGGATGGAATCTTAGACTCTGGGATATGAGGAACCCTGAGAAGTTGTGTATGTTACAACCTAAGTGGATGGATGTGGTTGCCTCATCCATGGTCCTTTTGGTTCTTGGTTTCCTTTAGAAGAAATAAACCCTAGAAGAAGGATGAGGCTGCTAGTACTGATGTGCAGATGATATAGGTGCCTACCTTCTAAGGATAGGAAGAAGAATTCCTTAGATCCTGAGGAGGTTTAGTAACAAGTTGTGAAGCCTTATACCTAGCTGGTTATCCTTGAGGAGGACTCAAATCTGAGGTGTTTCTTGAGTAGAAGGATAATAGGAAGTGCATGCCATACCTTGTACATGCTTGGTTCATGGTTAAAAGGTTGAGCATGGAGTTAGACATCAGAAAAGTGAACCTAGGGTTCCTAGACCTAAGGGGGAAGTAGTAGTACCTGGTGCACCTAATGCTCATGATGAGATTTGAGTTTATATAGATTCGAGCATGGAACTTCTCATGATTAGAGCAATGGGAACCCCTTGGTTTAAGTTATATGTTTGATGAACCCCTGATAACACCCAAATTTACATGTATTTGCTAATCATCTATCTATGGTCTTGTATCGTTATAGCTTTAATTTGCCCTATAATGCTTATGTTTTAGTTATTTTTATCTTCCATAGATAAATTAGCTAAGCTAGCCAAAAAGTAGTCAATCTAGCCAATTTTGGAACTTGCAGGCTCCGAACCTGAGAAGACATCTATTCTCCAATGATTTCTCCCCAACACGTGGTTTTTGCGGCAATTATCCACCTGCCACGACCATGGCCACCCACCACGACCGTGGCCATGAACTATGACTGTGGTCTTTACCTCCAACACTATGACTGTGATCTTCATAACCGCGACCGCGATCTTCCCTCGCCATGACCGTGGCCAATTGCTACGGTTGTGGCCATGAACCGTGACCGCGGTCTTCACATTCAACACTGCAACCGCGATCTTCATCACCGTGATCGTGGTCTTCCCTCACCACGACTGTGGTTATCCACCATGACCGTGGCCATGAACCATGACTGCATTCTTTGCCTTCAACACTGTGACCGTGATCTTCATCACCATGACTGTGATTTCCACTCCATGAACCATGACCACGGTGTTGGCCATGACCGTGGCCGACCCTGCGATCTACTAGCCGCAGTCTGCAGTCTGCCTCCATAAATAGGTGTCCCCTCTCTCATTTGAGGAGGGGGGGACCTCAACCAAGGACGCTGAGAGGCTACTGCTATGAGATCTGAAGGTTCCCAGAGTTTCATGGGAGAGTCCAGAGGTCTGAGAAGGCCAAAGAGCTCATCCTACACCCTCCTCTTCAGTGAGCTTCCAATCTCCACCACTCTCCAGCATCCCCTGGTCTTTGATCTCCAAAGGTAGAAGTTGAGGAGAGAGAAGACCCACGTCCTCCATCATCTTCCACCTTTGTTCACCCACCAAGCTGCTATTTGGGGTGGATCTAGAGAGAAAGAGGACCAAGGAGTCCATATCTAATCAAGGAGGAGGACCAAAATACGAGATCCAACCTATACAGAGGCAAAGGAGTGAGAGACACCTCTCCTCTATGGGCTAAATCTCTTCTTCTTCCCCTTTCTTCTGTTGTGTTTCTTGGTTTCTTGTACAATGCTATTTTTCCATATTTGTTCGGTGCCAACTATGCTTGTCCATGGCTAGTTGAGCTCCTTCTTGTCTATGTAGCCTGTTCTGGGCATATATATGTACTTTTTCCTTAAGCAAGTAGATTCATATCAGATCTAGTATGTTGCATGTTATATTTTTTCTTTCTAAGTTATGATTGCTAGTTTGTTTGATCTTTTACTCGCTTGAACTACTATTTCTACCTATTTTGAGAGATTCATTGTAGGAATGGCTAAGAGATGATAGTTTGGATCTGAATTCGAGAGGAGGAAGATCCTGGGGTATTATGTTCCTAACACCCCAGAATATCCTAAGACTCGAGAGGGAACTTAGCATACTCCAAGGTATTGGTATGTTATTCCTCGAGAGAGGGTCGATGACATATTGTTGATGGTTTAAGTCATGCATCATGAGAGAGAGTGGGATGACCCACAAGAACATACACTACAGTGTGTACTATTTTTGGATATAGATGCCTGCTTAGCTGTTCGAGAGTTGTATACACCCGAGAACGGGTGCATAGACTACCCAGGTTGCGGTTACATAGCCAGGAACTCCTTCTCTCTTGATTAGTAGAATCCCACAGACTATGTTTTGTTTTGTTTTGTTTTATTTTCTTTTCTTTGTTTTGTTTTAATTTGTGACAACCCGCTAGACTAGATCTATCACATACTTTTATCGACTATCACTTTTGGCTTATTTGACTAAAGAAAAAGATATATGGCATCCTAAACGTCCCCACATCCCTGTGTTCGACGTTGTATATCTACTTCAACCCCGTAATAAAGGTTGTGGGCATATTAGAAGGTTTTGGATTATAAATTAAAATTCCGACTCAATCCAGAGACGATCAAATTTTTGGTGATGTTGTTAGGGATGTAGTTTTCCACATTTACATGCCTAAAAGATTTTGTTCTGTCACTATAAGCCTATATATATGCATAGTTTTCCTCTTTCTTTACACATACTTGTCCATATATATTGAATCCCTTTTCTTTTTTTTTTCTTATACTTTTTCAGCTATGGATCTCGCTTCGGCAAGACAAGTGATCTTGTCCACCTATCCTCCCTAGTTTTTCCACAGTTCTGACTGCTGGCAAATAATTGAAGGCTGTGCTCTATAGCTAGTCGAGTTATACTTACCTCCACCATCGTCATATGTTGAGATTCCAACAGCGGAGACCTCCAGTCAGCCCTCGACTCTCGTGCTATCATGGGATCAAGAACTAATTAAGGAAATGGAGTTGTCTAGGGAAAGCATTCATAAACTCACCTCCTTAGCCGCTCATCTCCAAGAAGATGTCGATCCAACGCAACAACTACTTGAAGAGTAGGATCATCATCTCAAAGTAGCCACCAAGGCTACAAACCGCAATAGTAGTTTTCTTCAAACTGTTGAACAAGGATTCATCCTAAAACATCAGTTTGATACAACAGATTCACCTTATATGTGCATGGTATAATCGACGGGTCTCAAAAGCATTGCTGCTCAAGTACAACAACTTCATGATAAAGATGTTGAACAAGGCAGGAGGCTCCAAGAGCTCATCGATTTGGTTACAATTCAGTTACAACTACCATCACAATACAATGAAGACGTTAGTCATCAAAACCATTCCATTGGGTGTGAAGTGGAGTGTGCACATTCATCCTATTCAGACCATCAACTGGATTCATTAGGATTTTTCTGTGAAGACCGACCCACTGGGGAAAACCCTTCATTCTATCTAGGTAATTCAGCTGATCAACTAATGGAAGATATGATTCATAGACATGAATGGGTCTATGATGACGATGACAAGGACTCTAAAAGCCAAGTTACCTCACAACCAAAACATTGGTTAGAGGTACCAGAGTCAGATATTGAACTAGACCAAAGTGACATCTCTCATATTGAGACTTGTCACTTCACTTTGAGCAGTACGCCAACCATGGTCTAGAACAATTTGTTCGATGATGACGACGACGATAGCTGCTCGACATGGAGCAGTGAGTATAGTAACGAAGATGAGTTGGAGCAGCACGAGCCATCATTCGCCACCATCTCTTTACAAGTCTTGGTGGACATCGAAGGTGTAGGGTGGATAATACACCACAACATGGCTGTTGAGCATGAAGATACCCCAGACCCCATAGTGTGCGACAAGCTTGGGGTGGTAGATCTGCAATTAAATTCACCCGGGGATACTTCTTACTCAGAAGATGATTGGATGACTCAAACTATATATGAAGATTTATCTGAGCATCCAACCTCAAGTGTAGAGATGGAGAGAGAAGATATGAGTCCTCTGGAAGACGTACAACCTCTCTCATCCATCTCATCATGTGTCGACATCCCAGGACCTTCATATTCAGATTCATATAATGAAAGGTACCCTGAGGATGATATGCCGAAGAATTCATCCCAGTGCAGTTCAAGCCACTTCCAACACAAAAATGACTTCACCGAGTCGCCGGATTTCACTTCACTTCTTCGGACTCGGCAGGGCCAACACATCTGCCTATTCTACTCATATTATGTGGCGGAACCTGTAGGAAAGACACAGGTGATACTGGTCCCAAAACTTAGGATTAGGGATCCCAGTGTTGGTATCGTGGGGTAGCCACCCCCTTTTCTCTTACCCACCCTCTCGCCCTTTAATTACAATAAATTTTGTTTTTCATAAACTTGATTAGATAGTTTCTTTCCTCTAACTACTTTTATATATCTTTGCATACATGCATCACCTTAGGACTTTAATAACATTCCCACCCTTCTATTCTAGGTTTTGATCTTGCTCGAGGACGAGCAAAGTTTTAAGCTTGGGGTGGTAGGCTTTGCCCTTCTATCTCTTCATCCTTCTAGCATGCATGTCTACTTCCTGCATTTAGTTTTAAAATTTTCAAAATTTTCAACTTTTTAGCTTTGCAATTATGGCTATATGGTGCAAATCTAATAGATAAATGCTTGACTTTATGCCTAAATGCACAATTTTCATCTTAAAACATTGCTTGACCTTTCTCTTGCCTTGCTCTTTGACTCTTTCCTTGAGTTTGGTAATAAATATAAGGTTATGTTCCTTTTACATAGCTTAAAGCCAAATTCCCTTAATCTATGTTGTGAATGGAAAATCCATGGTAAAGGACCATTGGAATGAGCAAAAACACGATCAAAGAATCCTAGTTGTGGTTTCACAAGCTTGCCTCTATTCTAAGGATTCTTGAATCATAATTGCAACTTTTCACACAGGTGTCAAGCGGATCATGATGAGTTTTGAGCTATAATCAAGATGAAATGTTTTCCTTGATGAACTACACACCTTCTCACATTAGATTGAGTAAAAAAGATGAAAAATATAAAAATGTGCAAAAGAGACTTGGTCGCCCACAAAATCCCAAAATATCTATATAGTTCTCACCCAAACCTACAAAAATAGAATGCAGAGAATAAAAGCCTGAGAGTGAATAAACGAGTTCTTGTTTTCTCTTTTAGGAGAGTTGAGGATGATGCCCAGCCGGTGTATGACTGCGCTTATGAACGTGGGTATGTCATGCCTAGTAGTATCACTCTAAAAGCTCATTAGAGAGTCGCTAGGAACCCCTAGGAGACCTATGAGATCATCTCAGTAGCATGGTTGGTTTGAGCGCAGTACGAGGAGTTCATCTCACTACTTTGGGCCAACTGGCTCAGACTACAAGGACTGTTGCTCATTAAATGGACCAACCTGACGTAGATCGAGACCCTCAGAAGTCATTAGAGTCTTTTACTTTGTTTCTTAGGACATGAATAAGTGAGAGGCATGGTGTTCCTGATTGGTATGCATGAATTCATGGTGATGGCTCATTGCTCATCACCCGCGTGATCACCTATGTGAGAACTCTTTCATGTTTAAATAATTATAATTCAAACCCTCATGAGTATCGGTAGGATGTAGTGAATTCACCTAATCTTTCCTGGAAACTCTTTGATCTTGCTTGGCAGGACTGTGTTTGATTTGTGGGGGTTTGTTCTAAAATAACATGGATCAGGAGAGTTGATGTTTCAAACTATTTTTCTTAGCCTTAGAATTTATTGCCAAGCTTAATTTGGATGTTATCTTTTTGTTCTCTGAGCATAGTCTTGCTTGAGGACAAGCAAGTTTTATGCTTGGGGTAGTTGATAACACCCAAATTTATGTGTATTTGCTAAGCATTTATCTCTGGTCTTGTATCGTTACAGCCTTAATTTGCCCTATAATGCTTATGTTTTAGTTCTTTTTATCTTCCATAGATAAATTAGCTAAGCTAGCCAAAAAGTAGCCAATCTAGCCAATTTTGGGACGTGCAGGCACCGAACCATAGAAGACATCTATTCTCAAAATATTTCTCCCAAACACATGGTTTTTGGGACAGTTATCCACCTGCCACGACCGTGGTCGTCCATCGCCATGATCGTGGCCACCCGCTACAACAATGGCCATGAATTGCGATTGTGGTCTTCTCCTTCAACACCGCGACCGCAATCTTCATCACTGTGGCCGTGGTCTTCCCTCGCCATGAACCGCAATTGCGGTGTTGGCCACGACCATGGCCACCCCCACGACCTGCTGATCGCAGTCTGCAGCCTACCTCTATAAATAGGTGTCCCCTCACTCATTTGAGGAGGGGGGACCTCGACCAAGGATGCCAAGAGGCTGCTGCTTCGAGATCTGAAGGTTCCCAGAGTTTTGTGGGAGAGTCTAGAGGTCTGAGCAAGCCAAAGAGCTCATCCTACCCCCTCCTCTTCAGCGAGCTTCCAATCTCCACCACTCTCCATCATCCCTTGGTCTTCGATCTCCAAAGACAGAAGCTGAGGAGAGAGAAGACCCACATCCTCCATCGTCTTCCACCTTCGTTCACCCACCAAGCTACTGTTCAGGGTGGATCTAGAGAGAAAGAGGACCAAGGAGTCCAGATCTGATCAAGGAGGAGGACCAAAAGATGAGATCCAGCCTATACAGAGGCAAAGGAGCAAGAGCCACCTCTCCTCCATGGGCTAAATCTCTTCTTCTTCCCGTTTCTTCTACTGTGTTTCTTGGTTTCTTGTACAACAATGTTTTTCCATCTTTGTTCAGTGTCAACTATGCTTGTCCATGGCTAGTTGAGATCCTTCTTGGCTATATAGCCCATTCTGGGCATGTATATGTACTTTTTCCTTAAGCAATTAGATTCATATTAGATTTAGTATGTGGCATGTTCTATTTTCTCTTTCTAAGTTATGATTACTAGTTTGGTTGATCTCTTACTCGCTTGAATTTCTATATCTACCTGTATTGAGAGATCCGTTGTAGGAATAGCTAAGAGATGATAGTTTGGATCTAAATCTGAGAGGAGGAAGATCTCGGGGTATTATATTCCTAACACCCCAGAATATCCTAAGACCAGAGAGGGAACTTAGCATATTCTGAGGTGTTGGTATGTCATTCCTCGAGAGAGGGTCGATGACATATTATTGATGGTTTTAGTCATGCATCGCAAGAACGAGTGGGATGACCCACAGGAACAGACACTATAGTGCGTACTATGTTTGGATATAGATGTTTGCTTAGGTGTTCGAGGGTTGTCTACACCCGATAACGGGTGCATAGTCTGTCCAAGTTGTGATTACATAGCCAGAAACTCCTTCTCTCTTGATTAGTAGAATTCCACAGACTCTGTTTTGTTTTGTTTTCTTTTCTTTTCTTTTCTTTTCTTTGTTTTGTTTTAATATGTGACAACCTGCTAGACTAGTTCTAGAACATACTTTTATCGACTATCGCTTTTGGCTTATCTTACTAAAGAACAAGATCTGTGGTGTCCTAAATGTCCCCACATCCCTGTGTTTGACCCCGTATATCTAAAAGTTGTAGGCATCTTAGAAGGTTCCAGGTTATAAATTAAAAGTCCGACTCAGTCCAGATACGATCAACCCCTACATATAGATTGGTACATAGACATGTATGTATGATGATGGCCCAATATGAAGGAATGAGAACAAGTATGACCTACCGTGGAGACCTAGTATGGTTTAGAAGGTGGTCTATTTGTTAGCTATGTGCCTTAGTGGCTTGCTAGGGCTAAGCATGCTCATGTTGATGTACACAGTAGACATAAGGACGTTGGTGACCTTTGTTGCTATTGAGAGATAGTTTACTCCCATCCTAGGAGAGGACCCTTTTGTAGGGTATGAATCAGCTTTTGTAAGGTTTGAGGTAACCTTAAGTGGTTTCATAGAATCTTGAGAAGCTAAGTGGAGAGTACATAGTATGAGAATAAACATGTAGACCCATAGATAATCATCTCGAAGTGCATGTGGATGTGTTACCCTAGAGGTAATCGGTATGGGGCCTGACCAAGGTAGGTAGGTTGCCATGACCCCTATGAAAGGATGTAAGTCAAACCATGAATGTAAAGAGAGATGATGGAGACTTGGGTAAGGTTCTAAGTTGGACATGTACTATGTTAGAATCCTAAGTCTATCCTAGGGTCAAGTAGGGATAAGACCTATGGGAGTAGGAGTTGCATAATTCCCTAGTTGCATATGACCATAGAGTCGGGAGGTAACAACTATCATTATCTGAGGGCCATGGGTTAGGAGATTGATCACCTTCACGAACTCATGGGACCCAAAGGGCAGATGAGGAGGGCACTCTTTGGATGCATAAGGGAATAGGGATGAACCCAAAAGTGTCGGCACCCTATAGACCTAGAGGAGATGACTAAGGATGGTATGATGACCCAAGTGAGTTCGAGACCAGTTTTCCAAGGAAGTAAACTTGATATCCAGATGTTCATGATGTGGAAACATGTGATGCACGTTTCAACCTAGATTGGAAGGTGTACCGGCAATGTGGGATGCACATTCTATACTCTTGGAATGGGAAGAATTTTGTGTTTGGACGGCTGCCAAATGCTTCTTTCCTCTCGTTATGGGGGTGAGAGATAGGGAAATATGCATGCTATACACCAAGGATAAAGATGATGTGAGAGGAAACATTGCTATGAGGTATGAGGATAGAGGTAATAACGTACCCTTGTAGAGTGTACGATATGTGGATGGTTTACAAACATCAAGAGAACTAAGGTAGTCATCTTATGAGGATGTTTTTATCATGAGCTATGTGGAATATATGAGCTATACAAGGTTGAGTTTGATAATCAAGAGGATGGGCTCAGATTTTTCTTGATGAAGATAGACTTAAAGTTCGAGATGAGATAATAAGTGGAATACATGGAGGTGTATGTCTTCAATGTTACCTAGCACCTAAATATGAAAGGTGGTAATGGATGCTCATATTGAGACACAACTTCCTAGTTTAGCTAGTGGAAAGGCTGGAAGAGGTTGTTAGGTGAACCCTAAGTTCGTGAGATATGTTTGTCTAACACTCAGATATAATGAGATACATTGATCGAGTTAGTGGTTGCTTGGTTAGATAGCCTAGGGCTTGTTGTGATAGAAGGATGGTTGTAGAACCTCAGATGCACTTCTATGGAAAAGAAGGTGATGAAACCCTGACAAGAGTGTTTTAGGGTTTTTGAGGAATCAACCTTGAGGAATCATGACATACAGGAGATCATGATTTTAAGTTCACCATACACCGTGGTACTACTAAGATAATAAGTGGTAGTAGTACTTTGGATGCCTAAGAAGTGTACAGAGTTGCATGTGGCTTGTCGCCATGCATGTCAGGAGGTGAAGGACGAACACCAATAACCCATTGAGTTGATATGGAGGATAAAAGTCCCTGAGAGGGAATGTGAGTTCATCACTATGGATGTCATGGTATGTGGGCTCCGATCTCCAAACCACAAATTAATCCCGATTTAAACATGTGCGGAAGCATCGATTAAACAGCGGAAGACAAAAATCACGGGAAATTAAAACTTTTTGAGATAAGAGCTTGAAACCACAAACCTTTTCCATAGAAAAAGGATTTAACTGTTTACATTACTGACAAATTACTTCTTGAGTAATTATATACAACATGGTACAAAATCTCTCAAGAATTCATACTCAAAACATTCCAAGACCTGAGAGTACAGAGGACACATAGGACTTGACTCTAACTACACCATAAAGCAGGCTAAATCTCCACCTGAGATTTACTGCTCCTGATGCTGTTGTTGCTGGGATTGGTCACCTGTGTTCTTGTTTCTCCGTCTTCGACGACCACCTAAAAAGTAGAAGTCTACGGGGTGAGACAATTATACATAATTGCCCCAGCGAGAGTTATAACTCTCCACTAGAAGCTTTATAAGCAAGACATGGAATAACTAAAGCAATAAAAGCCTTCAAGATATTCACTTGCAGTTTTGATGATAAGCAAGAGTTCAATCAATATTAAAATATGAGAACATCTATACTATTCAAGGTAACATCAATCAAATAACTCGTAGATACTCTAACAGATATACTACGTTGTTGATTATGTTTTTCAAACATTATTGTTATGCCCTGTGGAGATGAGGCTTACCACTCATACTCCAACTGATCGCTAAGAAGTCACATCAGTATCATACATAGGTCATTAAAAGAGCCGGATTCTTATGACCTTCACCTTCCTCAGTCAGTTAGAGGATTGTTTGATAGACATCTGGCGGGATGTCCTTTAATAATAGCTCTCCAGGGTAAACTGGACCTTCGCTATTTTTAGAGTTACAGTGGCATTTTGTACCCTCTTTGCCATCGGAAGATTTCTTGTTTATCTTTCACCGATGCGGTATTTGTGTCTTTAAGGGAGTGTAGAGATACATCTCACCTTTTAGACTTTGTGGTGGGGTTTGATGGACTACTAGAATCTACATCAAATCCTCTCACCCTTTCTCTCTTAGTGAAGGTATGACGGACTACATGAATCTACATCAAATACCTACACTAGGATGTAAGGTTCTACACATCCATGTACCCCACATACTCAAAAGTATGTGATCCAGGAGTTCCCTGGGGAAAACCTATTTTACCATCATTTAGACTCTGACAATGATGGTTCTATGATCAGGGCTCTACATTTCACTTGATTAGTTAGGTACATTCAGTATTCTTAACATCATACATTGTTCTTCAAACAATAACATTAGCATCACAGCTTTATATAAGAATACAAAATGTAGCAGGCCTAACTCTTTTCAATTATCAGTTCTCAGTCATCTCATCACAAGTCATCTGTCAAGCATGACCTTGATGGTGTTTATGGCTCTTACAGCCCATAAATCACAAAAGATGTCACTTAGCAGTGTATCAAGGTAGTTCACTATTCATAAAGCTTAAGGCATACTTTCAATGAATATAACATGGTATTCCATACCTGGATATGACCATCATCTCATAACAACCTGCATGGTTAATTCAACAGATAATAGTAAACAATTCAACAATTAGGGTTTACTATTCATCTTTCATGTCATCATCCTGAAATTAGGGTTTACTATTCACTCCATGGTGATTTGTACTCATTATATCATCATGTAAGAGAAACATCATTATTAGTGCTCTTAAATAAGATTAAGAATCATTAGATAGCATAACTAGGGTTTCCATGACCCCTCATAGGTGGGTCATTCCCTAATAATGCACATTATGTGTAAAATGAAGTATCTCACTTGAGTTTCCACCTTAAAAAGGGTACTTTCTCTCTCTAGAAATACTTTCTCTCTCCTCTCACTAGTAGATGGTGGCAACACCACTCTAGATCAGGTTGAGATAAGTCTCCATTGACTTACATAAGTCAAAACATCAACATCATGTGATTAGGGTTTGATTAGAACAAGGTTTTATCTCCTTAGACCCCTCAAGGGTATTTTGGTAATTTGCCACATGATCACCATCATGGGTTAACTTACTAATCACATAGTCCCTTAATGACCTAGGTTACCATTAGGGTTTAGATTGGATCACCATTGAACTAGTTACACCATCAAATGGTTAAGTACAAACCATCACCAATCTCCAAACGGTTTCAACCTTCAAACGGTTTCAACCACCCAAACGGTCTTGAGACCGTTTGGCCCCAAACGGTCTTGAGACCATTTGGATCCAAATGGTCTTGAGACCGTTTGGAGTGAAGACCGTTTGGAAGGGTTGACTTCCAAACCGTTTGGAGCTTCAATCGGTTTGAAACCGTTTGATCAAAATTACTTGAGATCGATTGGACCAAACGATCCTGAGGTCGTTTGAGCCCAAACGGTCTTGAGACCGTTTGGCCCCAAACGGTCTTGAGACCATTTGGCCCCAAACGGTCTTGAGACCGTTTGGTCCAAAAAGGGCTCAAACCGTTTGGACCTCCAAAGTGGTTCAAAGGTTACCAATGTTCATGGATATGTGTGTTGAAGCCCTCAATTGGTCAAAGCTATGCTAACCACTTATAAATTGAGTCAATTAGGGTTAGCCTTAGCCTATTAGACATCAAATTGACCCTCAATTGCAATCCAATTAGGGTTCAATCGTTCTCAATTAGGGTTTCAAATCGGATGGTCATCAATGTTCAACAATATGAATCAACTCAAGGTTGAACCTATCAATTGACCTCCAATTGGTCTCAAACTTGGCCCAAACGGTCTTGAGGTCGTTTGGACATCATCCAAACGGTCTTGAGACCATTTGCCCAAAGTTTGACTAAAGTCCAAGTCGTTTTGACTAAGGTTGAAGTCCAATTAGGTCAAAATCAGCAACTTTCATCAATTTCATCAATTTCCTACAATTGGACCCTCAAACCAATAGATTAACTCAACCCTAGACCTTCAAACGGTCTTGGGTTGTGCCCAAACGGTCTTAGGACCATTTGGAGGAATCCCCAAACGGTCTTGAGACCGTTTGGGTCCTTCAACCCAAAACTCAACAAGATCTATGTTCCAAAACAACACTTTTTCACCCGATTAGGGTTTCATGTTGAAGTGGCTTCAACTCCCAATTGGTTAAGAATTAGACTTTGATTCTTTGCAGAGATGAAATTCAATATATTAGGAATAGACCCTCAACGGTCGTCCCTTGGTCAACTCTTTCAAATGGTCTTGAGACCATTTCAATCCAAACGGTCTTGCAAGACCGTTTGAGAGCAAACGGTTTGAAACCGTTTGAACCCAAACGGTTTGCAACCGTTTGGACCAAAAGGGTCCAAGGTCGTTTGAAAAAGTAACATAGGGAATCACGCCCCTCATCTTAAACCTCTAGCAAGGTCGGTTTCTCCACTGATTTGCTTGCAAACGTGCAAGGAAGAAGGGAGGTAGAAGGAGAATTTACCAAGTAAATTGCAAGAATTAAAGCATGCATATAAAGCAAAAGTTTAGAGTTATAAAACCCGCCTAAAGGTTGATCTTAGAGCTCCAAGCCTTCAAGCTCCAAGCTCTAATGGCGTCCTTGAGCTTCCACAACTTGGTCAGGGGTGAATTCTCCAAGGAAACGTAGGTTTGATTGGCTAGAACAAGAAAACTAAGTAAGCTAACCACAAAACCAACCTTAGAAAGTGAATTCCTCCATGAATTCGAGCTAGAAGGTGGGGTTCTCTTACCTAGAACAGGTTGGTCGCCCCTCTGAGCTCCAGAGTAGAGTCTCGTTCATTTGAGAAAGAAGAGGAGTGAATGGAATCAGAGAAAGATCGTTCACTTGATTGCAAGGAAAATGGCTTTTATACTTTAGCCCATTTCCCACTACAAGGACCTCTCAAGATCAAAATTCACAACTAGGTCCCTCCTTGCTCAAAAGCACGTCCAAACTCATCTATCCTTATGCAAATCTCATGGAATCTCAAGATCTAAGGGTAAAAGAAGCCAACCTACAACTAGGGTATACACTTGAAAGCCCTCATACCCAAATTAGGTGTTTCTTACCACAAAGATCATCTTTTCTTATCTGATCAATCTTTGTTGTGCCCCTTTTATCATTTCCACTTTAAATGATGACAAGAGTCATAAAAAAAAAGATTTTCTAGATATTAAGAATTACAAGTTGGACCCCTCAATTTGGGTAAATTGCACTTTACCCCAAATTAGGTTTCTAAGCATGGGGATTGCTTCCACAGCTGCACCTTGGTGCTCAAGCTTGGGAAATCCCTCAAACTTCATCATAACCACCCTCATGATGTTTCAATATCAGAGGTACATCTCATCTTGTGAATTTTGCAAGTTCAACCCTTAAATTGGGTAATTTGCACATAGGTCCATGTTTAGACAAAACTTCCAGGGTTAGATCATAACCCAGGTCAGGGGTGTTACAAATTCTTTACCCCTTCAAAAGGATTTCATCCCCGAAATCGATAAAGCGTATTATAAGAAAATAGCAGGATATTTTCTTCTCATTTCATCTTCTAGTTCCCAAGTGGCTTCTTCAACACCACGATGGTTCCAGAGGACTTTTACAAGGCTTATATCCTTCTTCTTTAACTTTTTAGTTCTTTTATCAAGGATTGATACTGGTCCCTCCTCATATGTTATATCTTCATTCAATTCTACTTCCATAGGTTGTAGAACTGACTCGGTGTCTGGGTGACATTTTCTTAACATGGAAATGTGAAACACAGGGTGCAGTTTCTGCAACTCCTGAGGTAACTCTAATCTATAGGCTACCTTTCCAACTCTTTCAACAATTGGATAAGGTCCCATAAATCTAGGAGCTAACTTTCCTTTCCTTCCAAAACGAAGGACTCATTTCCAAGGTGAGACCTTGAGATACACTCTGTCTCCAACCTGGAATTCTAGGGGTCTACGACGTTTATCAGCATATGATTTCTGCCTATCTTGTGCAGTCTTAAGTTGTTGTTGTATCACCTTAATCTTCTCTGTGGTTTGCTGCACAAGATCAGGGCCTAACAACTGGTGCTCACCAGTTTCATACCAACACAAGGGCGATCTACAACGTCTACCATATAAGGCTTCATATGGTGCCATACCAATGCTATGTTGATAGCTATTGTTATAGGCAAACTCTATCAAGCTTAGATGTAGATCCCAACTCCCAGTAGACTGGAGAACACATGCTCTCAACAGATCTTCTAAGGTTTGTATAGTCCTTTCTGACTGTCCATCAGTCTGGGGATGAAAGGCTGTACTAAACCTTAGCTTGGTGCCTAGGGCTCTGTGTAACTGTTCCCAAAAGCGACTTGTAAACTGGGGACCTCTGTCAGAAACTATAGTGACAGGAACTCCGTGCAAACGCACTATCTCTTGAACATATAATTGGGATAACCTTTCAGCAGAATAGGTTGTTTTGACAGGTAAGAAATGCGCTGTCTTTTTCAACCTATCAACAACTACCCAAATGGAATCATGTCCTTTGCTTGTCCTGGGTAGGCCAACAACAAAGTCCATGGTCACATGGTCCCACTTCCACTGTGGTATGGGTAAGGGTTGCATTGTTCCTGCAGGTTTCTGGTGTTCAGCCTTGACCTGCTGACACACAGGACACCTCAGAACAAACTCAGCTACATCCTTCTTCATCCCAGGCCACCGATACATATCCTTCAAGTTTCGATACATCTTGGTGCTCCCTGGATGCATAGCATACATTGAAGAATGAGCTTCCTCCAGAACTAACTTTATCAGGTTATCCACATCTGGCATTATCATCCTTCCATGATAGCATGCCACCTGGTCATCTGACTCATGAAAACCTTCTCGCTTCTCATCACCAAACTCAGATCTAATCTGCTGTACAAAAACATCTACTTGTTGTGCCTCCCTTATCTGCTCTCTTAAGGTAGGTTTAATCTGCATCTCAGCTAACAGACCAGTTAACAATGATGCCTTCAACTGCACATTGTCTTGTCTCAAAGAGATAAGCATATCTCTTCTAGAGCATACTAAGGAACTTAGTTGTGCCCTATCCATGGTTGATGTTGCTGATTTCCTACTCAAGGCATCAGCAACCACATTGGCTTTGCCCGGATGGTAATCAATTGTACAATCGTAGTCCTTGATTAACTCCATCCAGCGACGTTGCCTCATATTGAGCTCATGCTGAGTGAAGATGTACTTAAGGTTCTTGTGGTCTGTGAAAATCTGGAACGTTTCTCCATAAAGATAATGTCTCCAGATTTTCAGGGCATGGACCACGGCAGCTAACTCTAGATCGTGTGTTGGATAATTCTCCTCGTGTTTCTTAAGCTGTCGAGAAGCAAAATAAATCACTTGTTTATCCTGCATCAACACACATCCAAGTCCATTCTTGGAGGCATCACAAAAGATTATATATTCCTTTCCTTGCTCAGGTAACACAAGCACAGGTGCACTTGTCAACCTCTCCTTCAACAGCTGGAAAGACTATTGACACTTATCACTCCAAGCAAAAGAAACATCCTTCCGGGTTAACTTGGTCAAAGGTAAGGCTATAGAACTGAAATTCTTAATAAACCTTCGATAATAGCCAGCTAACCCCAAGAAACTTCTAATCTCTGTCGGTGTCTTTGGTTGTTCTCACTGCAGAACAGATTCTATCTTTGCAGGGTCAACACGAATTCCCGAGGCAGATATCACATGCCCAAGGAAGGATACTTCAGATAACCAAAACTCGCACTTGATAAACTTAGCATATAGCTTATGTTCTCTTAGCAAGGTCAAAGTCTGGCAAAGGTGCTGCTCATGCTGCTGAGCATCCTTACTATAAATCAGTATGTCATCTATGAAGACAACAACACACTGATCAAGGAAGGGTTGGAAGACTCTATTCATGAGTTCCATGAATGTAGCTGGTGCATTGGTTAGCCCAAACGACATAACCGTGAACTCATAGTGACCATATCTTGTCCTAAAAGCAGACTTGGATATGTCACTGTCCTTAATGCGGAGTTGATGATATCCAGACCTTAAGTCTATCTTAGAGAAGACTGTTGCACCACGCAACTGGTCGAAAAGATCATCAATCCTCAGCAAAGGATACTTGTTCTTTATTGTTACTTTATTGAGTTTCCTGTAATCAATGCACAACCGCATCGATCCATCTTTCTTTTTAACAAACAAAACCGGAGCACCCCACGGTGAGGTACTCGGTCGGATGAAACCCTTCTCAAGTAACTCTTGAAGTTGTTTCTTGAGTTCTGCCATCTCAGCAGGCGCCATCCTATACGGAGTTTGGGCTATGGGTTTCGTATCTGGGACCAAATTGATCTCAAAATCCATTTCCCGGGGTGGTGGTATACCAGGAAGTTCTTCGGGAAACACATCCTCAAATTCCCTAACTATTGGAACTTCAGTAGGGTTAGGACTCTCCTTGGTAACATCTACCACATGGGACAAGAATGCATAACATCCTTGCCTCATCAACTTATCAGCAACCATAGCTGATACAAGACAGGTGGGCAGAATCTTTCTTTCACCTTGAAAGATCCATGTGTTGCTTTCATCAGCAAACACTGCCAACTTGGACTCACAATCCAAGACAACTCGATACCTCTCTAAGGTATCCATCCCTAGGATTATATCAAATCCTTGCATATCAAGCGGTATTAGGTCCACTTGAATGCGATGTTTAGAAAAGAAGAGTATACAGGGAGAGCATACTTCTTGCAGAACAGCAGACCCGCTCAACGGAGTCTCCAACAACAACCTATCTGTCCTATGACTAGTTGTCATATTGCAGTAACGAATCACTCTTCGAGTGATGAAAGAGTGCGTAGCACCCGGGTCAATCAGAACAGATACTACACAAGATTTAGACATATCAGAATATAAAAGTTCCATCTGACCTGTCACCACTTGTGGATTGACCACTGCCTCTGGTGGGTTCATAGCATAGAACCTCGCTGTAGCCTGCTGTTGAGGTGGTGCTGATGATCCTGCTTGAGACGCTTGCCCGCGTCCTCGACCTGTTCCTTGAGATTGTCCTCCCTGTGATCCCTGTTGTCCTTGTCTCGGAGGCTGTGTCACACTGACAGGCCTAGATCGGCAGTCCTTCATCAAATGTCCCACTTTGCCACAGTTGTAGCAGCTTCTTTCTTGTGGTCTTTGTGGTCTGGTAGCGGACATTGATGCAGAACTCTGAGTCTCCCGAGGTGTTTGTCCTCTTCCTCTACATCTACTTGGAGACCACTGAGTCTGAGAACTAGATCTAGATGGTGGAGGGTTAGGTGCAGAGGATCTAGACTTCTTAAAGTCCATAGATGAAGAACCCTGGAATTGTGGATACCTCTTCTGGGTTTGCCTCTTCTCAACCACAGATCTCTCTATCCTTCGGACTGACTCAACGAAGGTAGAGAATCTTTCTCGGTTTTCTAGGGCAGACACTGGGGTAGACATATCAACATTCAACCCCTTCTCGAACCTCCTGATTCTCTCTTCCTCTGTGGCAGCCATGTGCAGACAAAACCGCAACAGCTCCATGAACTTAGCTTCATACTCGCTAATGTTTATCATAACCTGTCTCAGTCTCTCAAACTGAGAGATCTTCTCATCTAGGAAGGTCTTTGGGAAATATCTCTGGACAAATTCCCGCCGAAAGTCTTCCCACGAGATCTCTATTCCAGGTCTCTTCTGCTCTTCCATGGTCCACCAGTGACCAGCACTTCCTGTGAGAAGATAGACAGCATGTCTAACCTTCTCAGCTTCAGGGATACTGAGGATCCTGAAAGCCTTCTCCAGTTCTGTCAGCCACAGATCAACATCTGCGGGGTCAGCAGTCCCATGGTACTCGGTAGCTCCGACGCGACGTAGTCGCTCGAACGTCTTCCCGATACCTTGCCCTTCTGGTTGGACAGGTGACCTAGGTGCAGTCATAGGCAACCTGTCAGTTATGTGTGTCATGGCAGTCATGAACTGCCCAAACATTGTCTGGACTGCTGGGTTACCCATGTCAGCTGGGTCAAACTGGGGTGGCTCTCTAAGTTGTTCTGGTGCAGGCTGCTCCCTCTCCGGTACTCCTGCACCGCCTTGAGGTGCACTGGCACTACTTTCTCCCACATACTCATCATGTGGCTCTGACATCTTAAGTATCTTCTTCTCCTGAGGAGTAGAAGATTCTATTAGATAAGGAAGGAATACTAAAGATAGACTCGACTTCCTAAGTCCTATGCCTCTGTAAACTCGGCGAACCTATAGCTCTGATACCACTTAATTGTGGGCTCCGATCTCCAAACCACGAATTAATCCTGATTTAAACATGTGCGGAAGCATCGATTAAACAGCGGAAGACAAAAATCACGGGAAATTAAAATTTTTCGAGATAAGAGCTTGAAACCACAAACCTTTTCCATAGAAAAAGGATTTAACTGTTTACATTACTGACAAATTACTTCTTGAGTAATTATATACAACATGGTACAAAATCTCTCAAGAATTCATACTCAAAACATTCCAATACCTGAGAGTACAGAGGACACATAGGACTTGACTCTAACTACACCATAAAGCAGGCTAAATCTCCACCTGAGATTTACTGCTCCTGATGCTGTTGTTGCTGGGATTGGTCACCTGTGTTCTTGTTTCTCTGTCTTCGATGACCACCTAAAAAGTAGAAGTCTACGGGGTGAGACAATTATACGTAATTGCCCCAGCGAGAGTTATAACTCTCCACTAGAAGCTTTATAAGCAAGACATGGAATAACTAAAGCAATAAAAGCCTTCAAGATATTCACTTGCAGTTTTGATGATAAGCAAGAGTTCAATCAATATTAAAATATGAGAACATCTATACTATTCAAGGTAACATCAATCAAATAACTCGTAGATACTCTAACAGATATACTACGTTGTTGATTATGTTTTTCAAACATTATTGTTATGCCCTGTGGAGATGAGGCTTACCACTCATACTCCAACTGATCGCTAAGAAGTCACATCAGTATCATACATAGGTCATTAAAAGAGCCGGATTCTTATGACCTTCACCTTCCTCAGTCAGTTAGAGGATTGTTTGATAGACATCTGGCGGGATGTCCTTTAATAATAGCTCTCCAGGGTAAACTGGACCTTCGCTATTTTTAGAGTTACAGTGGCATTCTGTACCCTCTTCGCCATTGGAAGATTTCTTGTTTATCTTTCACCGATGCGGTATTTGTGTCTTTAAGGGAGTGTAGAGATACATCTCACCTTTTAGACATTGTGGTGGGGTTTGATGGACTACTAGAATCTAAATCAAATCCTCTCACCCTTTCTCTCTTAGTGAAGGTATGACGGACTACATGAATCTACATCAAATACCTACACTAGGATGTAAGGTTCTACACATCCATGTACCCCACATACTCAAAAGTATGTGATCCAGGAGTTCCCTGGGGAAAACCTGTTTTACCATCATTTAGACTCTGACAATGATGGTTCTATGATCAGGGCTCTACATTTCACTTGATTAGTTAGGTACATTCAGTATTCTTAACATCATACATTGTTCTTCAAACAATAACATTAGCATCACAGCTTTATATAAGAATACAAAATGTAGCAGGCCTAACTCTTTTCAATCATCAGTTCTCAGTCATCTCATCACAAGTCATCTGTCAAGCATGACCTTGATGGTGTTTATGGCTCTTACAGCCCATAAATCACAAAAGATGTCACTTAGCAGTGTATCAAGGTAGTTCACTATTCATAAAGCTTAAGGCATACTTTCAATGAATATAACATGGTATTCCATACCTGGATATGACCATCATCTCATAACAACCTGCATGGTTAATTCAACAGATAATAGTAAACAATTCAACAATTAGGGTTTACTATTCATCTTTCATGTCATCATCCTGAAATTAGGGTTTACTATTCACTTCATGGTGATTTGTACTCATTATATCATCATGTAAGAGAAACATCATTATTAGTGCTCTTAAATAAGATTAAGAATCATTAGATAGCATAACTAGGGTTTCCATGACCCCTCATAGGTGGGTCATTCCCTAATAATGCACATTATGTGTAAAATGAAGTATCTCACTTGAGTTTCCACCTTAAAAAGGGTACTTTCTCTCTCTAGAAATACTTTCTCTCTCCTCTCACTAGTAGATGGTGGCAACACCACTCTAGATCAGGTTGAGATAAGTCTCCATTGACTTACATAAGTCAAAACATCAACATCATGTGATTAGGGTTTGATTAGAACAAGGTTTTATCTCTTTAGACCCCTCAAGGGTATTTTGGTAATTTTCCACATGATCACCATCATGGGTTAACTTACTAATCACATAGTCCCTTAATGACCTAGGTTACCATTAGGGTTTAGATTGGATCACCATTGAACTAGTTACACCATCAAATGGTTAAGTACAAACCATCACCAATCTCCAAACGGTTTCAACCTTCAAACGGTTTCAACCACCCAAACGGTCTTGAGACCGTTTGGAGTGAAGACCGTTTGGAAGGGTTGACTTCCAAACCGTTTGGAGCTTCAATCAGTTTGAAACCGTTTGATCAAAATTACTTGAGATCGATTGGACCAAACGATCCTGAGGTCGTTTGAGCCCAAACGGTCTTGAGACCGTTTGGCCCCAAATGGTCTTGAGACCTTTGGTCTCAAACGATCTTGAGACCGTTTGGACCTCCAAAGTGGTTCAAAGGTTACCAATGTTCATGGATATGTGTGTTGAAGCCCTCAATTGGTCAAAGCTATGCTAGCCACTTATAAATTGAGTCAATTAGGGTTAGCCTTAGCCTATTAGACATCAAATTGACCCTCAATTGCAATCCAATTAGGGTTCAATCGTTCTCAATTAGGGTTTCAAATCGGATGGTCATCAAAGTTCAACAATATGAATCAACTCAAGGTTGAACCTATCAATTGACCTCCAATTGGGCTCAAACTTGGCCCAAACGGTCTTGAGGTCGTTTGGACATCATCCAAATGGTGCCCAAAGTTTGACTAAAGTCCAAGTCGTTTTGACTAAGGTTGAAGTCCAATTAGGTCAAAATCAGCAACTTTCATCAATTTCATCAATTTCCTACAATTGGACCCTCAAACCAATAGATTAACTCAACCCTAGACCTTCAAACGGTCTTGGGTTGTGCCCAAACGGTATTAGGACCGTTTGGAGGAATCCCCAAACGGTCTTGAGACCGTTTGGGTCCTTCAACCCAAAACTCAACAAGATCTATGTTCCAAAACAGCACTTTTTCACCCGATTAGGGTTTCATGTTGAAGTGGCTTCAACTCCCAATTGGTTAAGAATTAGACTTTGATTCTTTGCAGAGATGAAATTCAATATATTAGGAACAGACCCTCAAACGGTCGTCCCTTGGTCAACTCTTTCAAATGGTCTTGAGACCATTTCAATCCAAACGGTCTTGCAAGACCGTTTGAGAGCAAACGGTTTGAAACCGTTTGAACCCAAACGGTTTGCAACCGTTTGGACCAAAAGGGTCCAAGGTCGTTTGAAAAAGTAACATAGGGAATCACGCCCCTCATCTTCAACCTCTATCAAGGTCGGTTTCTCCACTGATTTGCTTGCAAACGTGCAAGGAAGAAGGGAGGTAGAAGGAGAATTTACCAAGTAAATTGCAAGAATTAAAGCATGCATATAAAGCAAAAGTTTAGAGTTATAAAACCCGCCTAAAGGTTGATCTTAGAGCTCCAAGCCTTCAAGCTCCAAGCTCTAATGGCGTCCTTGAGCTTCCACAACTTGGTCAGGGGTGAATTCTCCAAGGAAACGTAGGTTTGATTGGCTAGAACAAGAAAACTAAGTAAGCTAACCACAAAACCAACCTTAGAAAGTGAATTCCTCCATGAATTCAAGCTAGAAGGTGGGGTTCTCTTACCTAGAACAGGTTGGTTGCCCCTCTGAGCTCCAGAGCAGAGTCTCGTTCGTTTGAGAAAGAAGAGGAGTGAATGGAATCAGAGAAAGATCGTTCACTTGATTGCAAGGAAAATGTCTTTTATACTTTAGCCCATTTCCCACTACAAGGACCTCTCAAGATCAAAATTCACAACTAGGTCCCTCCTTGCTCAAAAGCACGTCCAAACTCATCTATCCTTATGCAAATCTCATGGAATCTCAAGATCTAAGGGTAAAAGAAGCCAACCTACAACTAGGGTATACACTTGAAAGCCCTCATACCCAAATTAGGTGTTTCTTACCACAAAGATCATCTTTTCTTATCTGATCAATCTTTGATGTGCCCCTTTCATCATTTCCACTTTAAATGATGACAAGAGTCATAAAAAAAAGATGTTCTAGATATTAAGAATTACAAGTTGGACCCCTCAATTTGGGTAAATTGCACTTTACCCCAAATTAGGGTTTCTAAGCATGGGGATTGCTTCCACAGCTGCACCTTGGTGCTCAAGCTTGGGAAATCCCTCAAACTTCATCATAACCACCCTCATGATGTTTCAATATCAGAGGTACATCTCATCTTGTGAATTTTGCAAGTTCAACCCTTAAACTGGGTAATTTGCACATAGGTCCATGTTTAGACAAAACTTCCAGGGTTAGATCATAACCCAGGTCAGGGGTGTTACATGGTAAGTCTCCCTCGACCAAGGAAGGTCAGTATGCAATATGGGTTATGGTAGACCGCCTTACCTAGATGACATAATCTAAGTAAAGAGAGAGTACTGTCGGGAGACAAATCCGATTGAACTACATGTAAGAGAGATGGTTCAACTATACCATGATATGAGTTCAAAGGTTCTTGAGTTTGACCTAAAGGTTTACTTCCATGAGGTGGAAGTAGATACATGAAGAACTCGGTATTAGTACAGTTTATCACCCCTAACTAATGGTTAGTATGATCCAGACTAGAGGGTATGATTAGAGTCTGTGTGCTCATTCAGGATGATATATGGGGACAGTTCTCGTCCTATTAAAGTTGTGAAGATAGCCACCATAGCCAATATTGGGATGAAAGAAGATCTGTAAGGAAGGTTGTGTCAGTCACCGCTTCATGAAGATGATGTTGGTGGAAAGACCTTGTGAAGGTTAGAGAGACCAAAGTGAGTGTACGTGAAGTCAATTTGATCATGGGATGGCTAAAAGAGAGCCCATGGGCAACATGAGTCATGAGATAATGCAAAGTAGACTGACATGCAGTTCACTATGGGAAAATATGTGATATGAAAATCTGACCCCTCTGAGCTAGAGATGAGATAGATGAGTCCCCGATACATGGGTCCATTTGAGATGGATTGTTGGAGATGCTTGTGTATAGTCTTACCCCTCAGGATAATGTGATGTGTGATGAGTTCCATGTGTCCAATTTAGAGAACTATGTGAGGTACCCGAGCCATGTATTGAGCAATGAACCTAGTGAGCCCCAAGGGAGGCTGAAATGTCCTGATTTTCCTGTGACATTATAGATGCCAAGGTGAAAGAAACTCAGAGAAAGGAATATGTGATGATAAAGGTTCTTTGGAAGCACCATGGATAGGGTAAAGCAACATAGGGGCCAATGATGGAAATGGAAAAGTCTTATCATGAATTTTTTGTATGCTTGATGGAATTTTGAGGACAAAATTCTTATAAGAGGGGAAGGATGTTACAACCTCAATTTTGCTTATGTTTTCATAATTGAAATGTATTGATTTTATGAATTTGGACTTTGTTGAAAAGGTTATATGCTTTGCTTCAAGGGATGGATATCTTTGCAAATATCCCTTTGGATAGGAATTTCGTGGTTCCTATTATTAGATTAATCCAATAATGGATATAAAAGAGAAGAAAAGAAGAAAAATCCAAATATTAGAAAAATATACAAGATAATGAATATTAAGAAAAGTATCTACGAGAAATATATACAAATCTCTAGAAAGTGGCATTAATGGCCACGATTGATTAGATTTCGTTTACATGAGATTACTAAGGGAAATAATAGGTAAAATAAAGAAAAGAGGAAAAGAGAAAAGAGAAAATAGGTGTTTTAATACATTATATGTGCCTTATAGGTACTTGACTTGCATATTAAGAAAAATGGTTTTTCCTTTCGATTTTTTATCTCAAACTTCGTACAATGGTAGATTAAGTCATAATAGACTTTCTCCTAAAATTTTATTGAAAAAGGATAAACGAGGAGAGAGTTATTAATTTAATGAGTTTTCTTAAAGTGAAAGAATAATCATCGATTTGCATTAAATGTCACAATTTTACTTGGAATAGGAATCTTGGGCCCAGCCCATGCGCATGTCACGTGCATTGTGGGTCGTTGGATTTAGATCTAACGATGATCCCTTTAGCTCCTAGCTCACGATCGGTTAGGAAAGTATGATCAGGAGACCAGGGTTTTCAGGGGTGATTCCCTTGATGATCAAGGCACGAGCACTTATGGAAACACTTCCATTGGCTCTGGGAGATTGAGCCGACCATATACACCCTAGATTTCACCTAGGTTTGTGGTTTCTAGGAGATTCACCCAATCTCCAAGAACCTTTCCGCCATGGGAAATTATAAATAGAGGTCCTTAGACCCTCTGCAAAGGCAAAAACAAAACCTGGACCTGCGACTGAGAACCCCGAACAATCTCCCTCTCTCAATTTTCCCTTGGACCCGTGTTTTCTCCTCCATCCCTTCTGCCGTTTCACCGAGGGGACTTCGACCCTGCCCCATCTGTTCCAGCTGCCACTCGAGCAATTGAAGTGCTCTATGAGTCTAGAGGAAGGATGAGAAGGTGAGGGTGCCCTCCGTTGGCGCTGGGAGGGCCGGAAATTCGAAGTGAACTCACCGGTTGAATGAGTGGGGGTACTGGTGCGCGAAACAGAGCAATGAACAGAAGGAGGAAGAAGAAAAGGAGGAAATGACCTCCCTACCCCCGGGCGCGTGTGGCTCTAGATCAAGAACTCAGGGGTAAAGGTGACCTATCACCCTTAGCGAGATGCAAGCAAAGCAAGTCGTGCGCTAGGAGGGCCGCCTACGTGGCGATCTACTATTGGTCCAAAGGTAAATCATTTAGAAAAATCATAACTTTTGATAGGAAGCTCCGATGAATAAAGTTAATATATGCAAATTTGTCCTCAAAACGAAAGGTACACAAATAAATTATATTTGAAGCTTAATTATGCTTTAAATTCAAAAAGTATGTTAAGATGCTATCTTTAATGGTTTAATTGATGAAAAACCCTAATATTTGGTGATTAATGTATTAGGAAGGGTTATATGGATGTTTAAAGTTGATATTAACATGTTGTTAATAAAAAGGTAAAATTAGATAAAAAAGGATGTTCTTTATGCATAGTTGGTTTAATTTAGGGATTCCATGTACATGAATATGCTTTAATGGGCCTTAAAACCCTAACTTTGGTAATTATGACCCTTAATGGCTTTAATTGTTCAAATCCATGAATAAAGCTGAGATATGATGATTCTAAGATATTTTGAGTATAAAAGTTTGTAATTGTGGATAAATACCCTAAATTTGGTAATTAGGGTTTTCTAATGGATTAATGTGGAATTAGTGATAAATAGAGTTCATATGTGATTAGACCATAATGAATTATGAGTTGTTAATCCGAAAGAAACCAAAGATGATAATTGGCCTTAATGATCGTGTCATAACTTAAAAGGATAAAGATGGTAGTTTTAGTGTAAAAGGGATATATTAGACTTAATTGACAGTCAAGTATTTCTATAATGTTGAAATTAGTGTTTGTGATAAAAAAGGGTCATTAAAAGTGATAAAAGTTTTATGTAGGCTAAAACCCTAATAAAACCCTAAAGTTGGCCTAGAAAACCTAAGGTGGAATCTAAGTTAATCGTGAGAATGTTTTGGATAAAATAATGACACTTGGATATTATGCATTAATTTCAGGATATTATTGACTGCTTGTTTAATTGTATTGAATATTAATGTTTGAATATCAAAGTTACTCCGGATCAGGTATGTGGTTACGCTTATGGTTAATCGATTTAGTTTCACGGTGCTTCCCGGATGTTTTATTGGTTGCCTGAAAATAACTGCTTGGATGACTTTTATTTCATGCAACTATAAAGTGACTAGGATTATCACCATAAGTATGTATACCTAACTAGCTCAGATCCTAGTCCTCCTCTGTGTCTTTGCTAATGATTAAAAGGGTAACCTAGTACATGGTCTACCTATTAGGTAGGACCATCTGGTTATCATGAGTTAGGAATTGGACTACCTATGTGTAGTGCCATGCGACTCTTAGCATATCATGAGTTAGGAATTGGGCTACCTATGGGTAGTGACATGCGACTCATCAACCCTAGGTATTGATCTACCTATTACGTAGGATCATGGGGGTTAATTGGGATCTACCTTATGAGAGGTAGTATCCAGGTCCACTGTAGGGACATCGCAGAGGTTAGGGTATGTAGGGATTGAGTAGTTATGTTTAAAATGTAAGGTTTTCTTGCTAAACCATAATTGCTTGCAATATGTTGTTATAGTTAATTGCATGATTATTGTTTCCCCCACATATCGGCATTTTCATTTATGTTGACCGACGTTTTTTTTGTAAGTGTTTTAGGTACAAATTGAAAAGGACAAATAGTAAAGTGGCATACTGTGAAATTAAGTGCAAGGAGGATTAGTTAGAATAGAGTCCATATGTGGATAGAAGTTAGATAACCAAGTTTTTGAAAAAGGTATGCAATGTTTTATTTTATTCTAGCTTTCAGTATAGTCATGGTAGAATTTGTAATTATTACTGATTATTTGTCGAACCATTGATATGGGAAATTGGAATACGGCTCTGACCTCTTGGTCTCCCTTAATCATGGGTTATTGGGAGGTGGGGTCTTTACACATTTCATACCTAGAAGAGAATAAATAAGAATATTTGTTTTAGAGTAACTTACATTGAATTTTTTAGTATGGTAAACATGAATATACTTTATCTAAAGGATAAAACTGGAATTGAATAGTATTAAGCTCAAACCAAATTGACTTATCTAGTATATATGTTTTTCATCTCTATGTGGACACCAATATATGATAAGTCCTCCTTGATCAACATGTAGTGACCTCTATTGACACTGATGTGTCCTATGTGCTGTGATGCACCATTCATTAGCATTTAGTGCCCTCTATTCATAGTGAAGTGTCCTCTATGATGTGATGAACCCTCTATTGGCACCCAATGCCCTCTAATGACACTAAAGTGTCTTCTATTAGTGTGATGTTCCCTCTGATGGTACATCATGCCTTATATATTTCAAGGGACCTCAACTAAGGACTTTCCATATAAAATTGAGTAATACTAAGTTTTTCCTTCCTATAGCTTTTATTTCTTAACTCTAAATCTCTTATCTTTGAAATTAAGTATGCAATGTATAACTTAATCTCAATTATTAAATAATGGAGTTGGATTTCAAATTTTAAACCTAAAACTTAGTAAAAGTTATGATTACATGTCATGTAAGTAATCTAAACAATATCTATTCTTATAATCTGGATAGATCTTAATATGAAATTATAATTTTATAGAGTGACTTGATTTTATTTTGATATATGAAGTCCAAATATAAAGTCATGAGGAAATAAAACGGAGTAAATATATACAATACTATTCATGGAAACATAACTTAATCAAATATATAAAGTTTTATTATATAAATTATTAATAACATAAATAAATTGAAAGAAAAAATTATTACTTAAAAAAATAATTGATATGAAATATTTATCAAAAATATTTTAATTTTAAAGTAACTTATTCCCTAAGTCACTTATGATAATGTATATAAGATCATAATCTTAATAATATTGAAATTCAGTGGACACGACCCACTTACTTGAAGCATGGAGGAAAATCATAATATTGATGGGAAGGGATACTTAAACCCTATATCGTGTTGCAATACAAAAAGTGACTATTAGTTGTCTTATGTTTTATTTAATTTTATACTTGGGGGAAACTAGGGCTTGAATGAACTATAAGGTATTGTGCTACATTTATCGTAATATTAAACCAAACTTATTATCTTTCATTATCGTACTCATCATTAGTATCTCTTAGATATAAGTAACTATAGTATAAAATTATCTTTACATGACACTAAAGGGACTCATCAGTACTATATTATTAAATTTTAATGCGTCAATACAATTTTGCAAACATATAACCATAAAATTCAAATTATTTACAATTGTGGAGATTGTAAACAAGATAATGTGTCCAAATAAGAAAAGTCAATTGTGTAGCAAAAAAGAGGGGGTGTTCAATACCCTATTAGTAGAGGTTGGGTATAACCAATCCCTCGAAGAGAAATGAAAATAACTAGTTGGAATTGTCAGGGCATGGGCGACCCTAAGAAATTAAAAGCCCTTCTGTTATTGTGCAGAAGGGAGAGCCAAAATATGGTCTTTGTTATGGAGACCATGATACCAGGTACAATGTTGGGGGATGTACATAGGTAGGGTTAGAGGTATTCAGTTATGGTGGAAGGACATGGATGTGGATGTTTTCATCTATTTACAGAGGCATGTGGAGTTCATGGTGCATGAAGTAGGAAGGGGAAACAAATGGAAAGCTATTGGTGTTTACGGCTGGGAAGACCAACAACAAACACAAAAGACTTTGGACCTAATGTGAAAGCTTAAAAGTGAGTCTGAGGTTCCCTCTTTTCTTTAGGGATTTCAATGAGATTGTTCTAAACTTGGAAAAACTAGTGGGGTTTGTGAAAGGAGGATAGAGTCATAAAATTTTAGGGTTGCATTTGATGATTGTGCCTTGGTGGATTTGGGTTTTAATGGAAACACATTTACTTAGCGCAAGGGTTTGTAAGTAGAGACACTTTTTGAAGAAAAACTGGATATAGCACTAGCCGATCTAGAGTGGAGAGGTCGATATACTTACTGCAAGATTTTTCATCATCTTATATATGAGTTTGATCATGCACCTCTAGTTATTTTTGGTGACAAAAGGGAGATAAAATGAAAAAATGGAAAAAAATCTTCATGTTTGAACCTTTGTGGGTAGAATATAAGGAGTGTCTTGATACAGTCAAAAGATCATGGGAGTCCAGAAACACAGAAAGCCTAATAGGGAAGCTTAATAGATGTGGAAAAAATGTGCAAGCATGGGTAGAAGAGAAGTTTGGGGAGAAGAGAAGGAAGATAAGGGGGTTGGAAGCAGACCTAACCTCCAATCAACGTTTACCTCTAGATAACTACACAATTAATAAGGAGGATGACATATCAAAAAATCTGCAATGGTTGTGGAAGAATTGAAGCTTATTTGTGTGATAGAGCTAGAGTTAATGAGATGAAAGAAGGGGACCATAATGTTGCATACTTCTACCAAAGAGCATCTCAAAGGAGATAGTGAAACAAAATTGAAGGATTAAAGGATGACCAAGGAATTTGGAGGTCTGAGGAAGGAGAGATTTCCAAAGTTGTCAAATAGTTTGATCCTTTTCTAGTCAGGTAATCCCACAGATTTTGATACAACTATTAGGGGGGTTGAACAAAAGATAGACTTGCATCTTAACAGCTGCTTGGAAGGAGATATTACTAATAAAGAGATGTTTGTTGTAGTAAAACATATGCACCCCAATAAGGAGCCCAGAAAAGATGCGATGAAAGGCCTTTTTTATCAGAAAAATTGGGGGACTATTGGAAGTGATGTTGCAAGCTATATAAAAGGTTGGTGGAAAGGAGAGAGGTGTTTGGAGGATGTTAACTCTACTTTGGTGGTTCTAATTCTAGAATGTAAGAAGCCAACTCATATGGGGGATTTCAGACCAATCAACCTCTACAATGTACTATACAAAATTGCATCCAAAGTTGTGGCCGCACATGTGGACAATATTGTTTGTGAGAATCAAAGTTCATTTATTTTAGGGAGATGAGCACTAAAAATTCCTTTATTTATTATGAACATTTTTTCATTCTATCAAGTGGGATAAGAGAATGAAACATGATACCTTTTCAATGAAACTTGATATGTCAAAGGCATATGATAGAGTGGAATGGGACATTGTTCTAAATGTAATGAGATGTATGGGGTTTGGAGAAAAGTGGAGGGAAAGAATTTATGAATGCAGCACACCTATCAACCACCCATAAATGGAGATCGAACTAGAAATATTAAGCCCACCAGAGGACTATGACATGAAGACCCTCTCTGTTCCTACTTATTCACTCTATGTGTTGAGGACTTCTCTACTTCTCTCATATGTAAAGCAAATGAAAATCTCTTACATGGAATCAATTCAAGTACATGTGCTCCTCATATGTCACATCTTTTCTTTGTAGATAATTGTATCCTTTTTGTTAGAGAAACTATTACAAAATGCCTGAATATAGATGAATCTTCCATTCAATATGAATAGGCATCGAGTCAAAAGTTAAACTTATCCAAGTTGAAGGTTGCTTTTAGCAAATGGACAATCCACCTATAATGACCCCCTCCCCCTATTATCCCCTATTTAGGAAGACTGAGAGGGCAAGGGGCATTACAATATTTACAGGATCGAGTTTTATCAAATAACTAGAAATAATTATTAAATTTACACTAAATCAAAATGAGTTTGAACAATATAAAAGATAGACTCTCCAATACATAGTTACATTGAAAGGGAAAAATATTGTTTGAAACTGGAAATAAAAACTATCTATCTATATCCTCCAGAACTACATTTACTCTTTTCCTTTGATGCCTTCTTCTCTGGATCTTCATCTTTCATCATGAATTATAGGTTACTAGCACTATATCCTAAAACACTATGAAACAAAAATGTGATTAGTGTAACTAGCTACACTGGTCTCTGGTGGAAACAAAATATTTGCGTCTAGGTGTAACAACATATTAACATAAATTATTGTTCCAGAATTAAAACTAAAACTCTCGTCATAACTTCTCAACCCATTTTTAATCAACCTTTGGGGTACCCTTTCTCAAACTCTTTCCCATATAGTGGATGTAGGCCACCTTTTCAATCTAGAGCTAAGTGCCATATTGATCTTCCTAATCTAGGGTCTGGCCTCATATGACCTTCCCAATCTGGGGTAAGTGTCAAGTTAGTCTTCCCAATCTGCGGTTTAACCTCATATGACCTTCCCAATGTGACACTATGTGTCATGTTGGTCTTCTCAATCTTGGGCCTGACTCATATGACCTTCCTAATTTGGGGATAGTTGTCGTGTTAGTCTTCCCAATCTAGGGCTTGACCTCATATGACCTTGCCAATCTGGGGCCGGTCCTAGCCATCTTAATGACTCTCTCATTCTTTCTATTCTCAAACTTCCATAGTTGGTATGAAGGGTTCAAGCAAGTTATTCATACACCATGTGATACTCATAGGGGTTGTAAAGTTCCAAGAATTAAATAAAAATCCAACAATTTAATTTGCAATCAATCTAAAAACCTTGGGAAACCACAAAACATTGTTGAAGGTGTGTAGTTATAGACGTTACCACATACCTTTCTCATAATTTACTTAATGTTCAAGCAAAAGGAAAAAAAGTAACCAATCAAGCAACTACCCTAAAAACAAAGCATTACACCCTAGTATTACTAATTTGTCCATAACCTGCCATTAAGTATGACTTGAGTCTCAAGTTAGGGTTTTGTGGTCAACTTAGGGTTCATTATGGTGGTGGTTTCCCAAACTCCAATACCACTTTTTATGTCATTTTGATTCACAAACCATAATCTTGTCATCATATGAACTTTTAGTCTCATGAAAAACCCTAATTCATTAATATATGATTTTTTATTCTCAATTTGAATCCAAGATACCCTTTTTATCCAAAAAGATCAATTTTTGACTATTAAGATCCATTAAACATTTTAAGATCATCAAAACCTAGAAACTAGAACTTTTACACATTAAACACATTAAAGTTAGCATATTTAAGCACTTTTGGAATTAGAGACAAAATTAAGTCTTGAATATATTTTTATTGCATTCCTTGTCTTTTTCTAATCATTTTTTCTATATATTGCATGTTATCATTGGACACTCATAAAATTTATTAACATTTTTTCAATTGTAATTTGTATCAACCAATCACAAGTTGCCTCCTAGGAAGCGCACCCCAGTCCTGGCCTTGCTAACTAGGATGGGCGAGCTTGTGTGGATCCACGCTAGTCAGACTGAAAAAGGGATGAAATGACAAATATGGCCTTACCTGATCTGAAGGAGAGATGAGGGTATACTATTATATTCACCATGAGCCTTCTTCTTCCTTTTCTTGGTTTTCCATGTCAGCCAGTCGGTCAACTAGTGAGTTGGATATCAAATTCTAATCCTCAGAGCAATAAGAAAGAGTACCAGGGTCGTCGTCGTACTCCCACCAAATTGGTGATGCCTTCAATTGTTCATACATTGGTCAGAGTCAACAGGAGGGCAAGGGAGTTGTCCGACGAGACAACAAGAAGAGGTAGATGTAAAGGAACGAATAAGCAACAAAATTGAGGGTATAGGAGCATTTGGGGAGTTGTGTGTGATCTTTGTGATCGCTTAGAGTATGTTGTAGTGGAATCATGTCTCCTTTTATAGCCCTGGGTTGGGTATCAGTGTCTCAGTGATTTGGGAAAAACCTATGGAGCCTTCCTCACTAGGAAAAACATTGGGTAAGTGGGTTTGTCTTAGCCTCACAAAGTTGATGGAAAGGTTTCCCGGCTTGCTTGTACATTGAACAGAGAGGAAATCGGTTTGGAAATCTCTACTCACATGCTCCCACTTTCCTGGTCTGTCATGAGATAGGTGACAATTGGATCACCATTTGATCAAGATGCAATTGTTTTTTATCTAAGTGACAATTAAAAGGAGTTTGGGCATAGTTTGAGTGTGAATCGGATTTTATGACATTTAATGCACATTTTCCATAATTCTCTAACATTAAGGATTTTTGTAAAATCCATTTCTCTCACACATTTAATACTTTTTATCACAAATTTTAAGGGAAAAACTTTAATAAGTTTATGCAAATGTAGGCAAGGTTTGAGGTGAAAACACAAAAAGAAAATATACTTTTCTTAATATCTAAGTCTCCTCCTTATTTCATGTAATTAAAGCAGCTAATCCATCCTTTTTCTCTTTCTATCTTAACCATATTTTTTTATTTTGATTACTTTCTTATAAGGAACCATATGAAAATGAAACCAACTACTAGTGGCCTATCACACCAGTTCTCTAGAGAATTCTAGACAATTCTCAAAAGTACATTATTTATTATTTATTATCCCTTGTAGTTTTCTGAATATTTGATTTATTTTCTACTTTTTCCCTTTATATCTGTTATTGGACTAATAGAAATAGTAAGAACCACAAAATTGACAGTAAAGAGGAAATTTTCAAGAGAAAACCATACTTCTAAAACAAAGCACACCATTTTTCCAATATGTCCTTTTTATTAAAACAATTGCATTTCAATTGTATAAATACATGTGAATAACCATGTTATAACATCCTTTCCCTCTTATAAGAATTTTGTTTTCCAAATTCAATGAGTCATAAACACAATTCAGGATGGGACTTTTCCATGTCCATCTTTAGCTCTAATGTGGCCTCATCCTCGCCTTGCATCTTCTGAATAATCTTTACCATCTCTATCTTTTTATTCTTGGGCTCTTTCACCTTTGTTCTAATGTCTTCACAGGTGACTCAGGGTATGTCAATCTCCCTTGGAGATGAATAGGCTCAATGTTCAACACATGACTAGGATCCTTCACATAGAGCTTCATATTGGATGCATGGAACACATCATTCATCATACTATACTATGGGGTTAACTTGAAATGATAAGCAACTTCACCGATCCATTCTATGATCTCAAATGGACCAAAATATCAGGGACTCAATTTTCCTCTGTTCTTAGCTATAACTCGGAGGGATCAAATTTTTAAAAACACATGGTCACCTACAGTGAAGTGCAAATATGTCCACATTGCATCAGCATACAACTTCTTTCGATCCCAGTCTCTCTTTAGCCTTTGCTTGATCAAAGAGACTTTATCGACATATAATTGTTTTTTTCTTCTGACCTGATCAAGGTCATATCACTTACATCATGCTAGAGAAGCAGTGACCCATACAACCTCGGATAAAGAGCTTCATACAGAGGCATCCTGATACTGGCTTCGTAGATATTATTATATGCAAACACACTTAAGGGTAAGTATTGTTCCCATGATCCTCACCACTCAAGTATGTATGCTCTCAATAGATCCTCTAAGGTTTGAATCATCCTCTCTGACTATCCATTGGTTTGGGGGTGATAAGCAGTGTTAAATTTCAACCTCATATCGAGTTCTTCATGAACTTGCTTTGATGACTTTGAAGTGAACTTAGGATCATGATTGTAAATAATTGAACTCAAAACCCCATGCAAACAAACTATTTCTCTAACATATATTCCAACTACGTTTGTCACCTTGACGGTAATCTTTAGGGTAAGGAAGTGTGTTGACTTGGTTAGGCGGTCCACCACAACCCATTTTTCATCATGACTTTTCTTTGTCTGGGGGAGACCCACCACAAAGTCATAGTGATTTGGTCCCATTTTCACTTAGGAATTTCAAATAATTGTAGTAATCCACTGATTAGTTGGTGTACAACCCTCACCATTGTTACATGAGACAACTAGCTACCTATGAATCTATGTCTACTTTTTTTCATTCCTGACCACCAAAAGTATAGTTGCAAGTCCTTAAACATCTTTGTGGTGCTAGGGTGCACTGTAAACATAGAACCATATGTGTCTGAGGCTTTTCATCAAACCTTTCATCTCATCTAACTTCGATTATCTAACTAGGCTGCTACAAGCTTGGTCAATAGGTCAAACTTGATTTTCTAACTAGGTACCTCAACACATAGTTTGATAATTACTTTTGTGTTGCTCATCAGATTAATTCTAACATGTACAGAATTCAAATTCCACTTGTTAATTATATTCTCATTTAAAATTTTAATTTGAGGTTACCTTGTACACCTAGGTCTCCAAACCATTTATTCAATATTTTCTCGTAGGGGTGAGGTAACACCTAAAACCCTCGATTATGCTAATTGGTATATATATAATTATATATATATATATATATATATATAGCGTTTGGATCTTTTTCTAGGAAAGCTCCTAGCTTCCTCAAAAAAAAAGTATGATCTTGTAATAAGTGATTCCAAAATTTGTGAAATAAATCATAATTTATCCTTGTAATATAGGAGAACTTGTTTTATAGTTTATTGATATCTAAAACACACCAAATTCCAAATATATACTTAAAAAAATAAAGTAAATATCTACAAGCATAACATCATGGTATGATATGAAATGAACACTTAAATATACTTAAAGAAATCACTTATAGTTAAATGTTCAGTAAATTATATCCTACATAAACTCAAAGTTAAACAAACTAAAATTTGGGTATTAAATATATCTTGAGCTACAGTTATTGGTTTTTCCTAAGCTTGATCTCATTATAATATTTTCCTTTATTCCAAGTATGAAAGGTTTATTTTGAGAAATTATCATGTACTTTGATATTATTTAGTCCACAATGTTTATTTTATTCATAAATAAGCAATTTCTCCTCTCTCAAACAATATTTGCAATATAGTCCCTCATTTTAGTATCATTTGTCATACTAAATATCATTAAGTCCAATTTAACACTCTTGTGCCAAACTACCTTGATTTTGATCTCAAACCATCTCAATTTGATAACTTTTGGATTCAGAACTAATGGAAAATTTTGATCAAATTAAAAGAAATTACTATTTTAGTATACTATGAGGTAAATTGGGTCAATGAGAGCAATAATTAGAGGTGTTACAATGCTTACAATTTCAATTTCTAGAAATTATATTAGTGTTCAAATGCTCAAAGAAATTTTCCTGTGGCTTAGGAGCTATGTAATTTATAAATAAGTATAATTTAAGACTTATAACATTGAATATTGGTATTAATGTGCTTTATAATTAGAAAAAAAATACATCTACCTTTTAAGAAATACCATGACCATGTCGACAATGAACATGCTGAGCTGAACATCTTTCTTCTACACTCAATAAATGATTCATCCTAATCCTAGTTACTCCTTGTTGAGAAGACCACCCCAATGAATGCATTTAACATCTTCTTAACATTGATAGAGAGATAGAGAAACACTTTCATTGTCTTCTCAACAATGATAATCGAAGCAAATCAACAATGATAATCGAAGCAAATAAGATAGTAATGCATTGAGTATCGAGGGTGCCTTTCTTAGCTTTGGTTACATATTCCTCTTGTCATTTCTTGATCGCTCAATATGACTTGTGAGTATCAAAAATCATAGCAAAAAACCATAGCCTATATAATAATTTCTATCCCTCAATCTAGAAGCAAAATTGAACTACAAAAAACAACAACTCTACCAATCTAAGTGGTGGCCTTAACCTTAGCAACCTTTCTTACTTTGCTCTATTACCACTGATCAAATTTTCTCACCCATCCACTTAGTCTCCTACCAGATCTTCCTCAACCAACTTTTCACCCACAACTATCCAAGACAACCAAAGATAAGGACCCTCTACATCTTTGACTGGAGTAAAAAGTTATATTCAACACCTATAACATCACGATAATGGCAATCTAAATACGCAGACTTCCTTCTACCAAGCATGCACCTACAAAAATGAGGCATCCATACCTATGTGAAACATTCCTTGTCCCCATCTTAACACCAATGAACTACATGGGAGATAGGAGGATCCCACCCTTATGTGATTACCATCATGTTTGAGAAAGGAAGATTCACTGCATTTGTGGCAATGAATAAAATCAAGTGTGATCAATTAAATTCCTGATGACTTCTAGTGTCTTCAACTAGATATTCAAAGATGTGAAACAACGTGAGTGTAAGATATAAATAGGTTCTGCCAACATCTGAATGTCAGTAGAACATGAGCATAGTTTAGCTTGTATCACCTATGCACCAAAAATTGGAAGATGGTCGACGCAAATCTGATCTCAAATCAATGATTTGCACATCTGAAAACCTTCTCATGCAACATTTAATTCTATAAATACTATCAAAGGAGAAATAAATTAACATTTGTACAATAAGAGTGACTTGTAGACCTAAAACCTAGCCATATCATTTATATAACACTTAGCCGATTAACTAGTATACTAGTTAATATGATAAGTTTAATGTACAATATGAACATAAAGTCTGAAACTAATATAGGACTAATTTTGTAGTTATAATACAATAGACATCATATTCTATTCTATTTAGGTTTATATGAGTGTATAAAATCCTAGTATATGGTCACTAATATCATAATATAAATGTTGATTATAGATGAATGATCAACTATGTAAATCAGTAGTTGGACATTCAATAACATCTAATTCAAAAAAACCATTTAAGAAGGAGATAGTATATAATATATTGTAGGACAAAATTCCCATATTAGTATAGTGTCATTACATTCATATCAATCATGTTCTCAAGGAAAATTCAGTAGTAAGATAATGATTTGGAAATTTTAGCTGACTAATCTTTTGTAGTCATATAAGATAACAGAGTATAAAACAAATTTGATTCTTAGAACATCCAACTTACTCATTTTGATAGATTATGTAACTCAAACTATTTTTACCCATCAAATCATCATAAATATAGTTTTGGATTGTTATATATTAACCCCGATACACACTTAAGTTAGAAACATTGAAACTAACTTGTCCTTAATGATCTATTATATTAATGTATGTCCCATAGTAACCACAACACTAGATGCATATCTATATTGGGACTTATAATTATCTTAATTAGTCTAATTATGTAATGACCTCATTTTATAAAACCCCAAATTAAAGAAGACTAAAAATATGAAAGACAAACTTAAAATTTTCCCAACGATCCATATTTTATCAAACAATAGAAAATAGAAAATAATTTCCATTATCAAATATATTATTTACAAGAAGTTCCTATAGAACTAACATAACTTTATATCATCAGAATTGTACATATGAGAATTATATGAAAGGAAGTTTCTATGTAATCCTCCTTACAAGTTAAATTTAATGTCTACAAATACATTTGTGTATCCATCATATCTGGATATCATCTTATTTAGCATGTACCTAAAATTCCGTGAAATAATAACACAGATCACCATATAGAAATATATTGTATACATGGGGTGCATGAAAAATTGTGCAAGTAAGATAACAACATGTATTCCATCAAATACTTACAAATAAGAACAATAATTTTATTCACATCATCTTTCTTTATGTGATACTCAATTCAACATAATGTAAATAAACATCAAGTAGTCTAGTTTATCAATCCTCGAGAAACACTCGAAAAACACCAACAAACTGATATGGTAGTCATAGATGTAACCAAGTACCTTACATAGAACCATGCCGATTATCGAAGCATACTATAAGCATGTCATCCAATCAATCAAGTAAATAATCCAATCATTTAATAAGAATGTATGTAAATCCTAAAGTGTCACCATCATATTTCATATATTAAACCCACTTGAGTCCTAATCTATATTTTAGGTTTCCTTGTTATCGAGTTATCATTAGATACATGTTTGATATCCCAATTCCCATGTTCATTAATTAAATGAATTATTACCCCTAATTCATATTAGTATAGCCATGATCATCAAATCTACCATGTTATTGCATTAGTAACACATACCAGATTAGTCATATTAAGGTTATAGCAAGTTACATCATTGTTGTTCAAGTTCTTATCTACACATATTAAGGACCATCCACTCTAGAAAACATAGTTTCTCATCATTATAATCAAAACCATATCAAATTACCATTATAGTCTTATTAGATAATACCATAAAAGAGAGGTTTTTAACATATAAGATGTTGATACCCAAATCTAGGGTTTTTATATGCTAATCACTTACTAACATGTATTCAAGGCACTTTTGAAATTAGAAGCATATTTAGACTGAAACTATTTTATTTGGATTCCTATTTTTTTAGGATCAAAATGATATATAATTTTGATATATTCCAACCCACATATTATTTTCTAGGTTTATTTCATGTTATGCATAATCTGACCAATCAAAAAGCACCATGTGAGCATTTATTACCTTTCATTATCCTACTGGAATAAAGGACAAAATGACTTATGTTCTTCTATGTGTCACACATACACAGTGGGGCTTTTTGGTCATTCAAATAGGATCCTCCATCTTCCTTGCACCCTATCCTTTGCGCACGTAGTGCTCGACAATCACGGGTTGGCCATTGTCATATTTAGCTTTTAGTTCCCGCTGTTGCGGTGAGGGGTCTGAGGCCCTAAGCCCTGACCTATCAGACTCATCTGAAGGTTTGGTAGAGCCAAAGTTGGTTTGTGGAGGCACATATTGGAGGTTAATAACCCATCTTCCTTACAGACTCCTAGCATTGTGAATAAGCCCTTGAGCGAAGCTGCTATCACCACAGTATGACCGCATGTCATCCTCTCACAGTGGCATTGTGGTTGTGATGCAAGTGCTTTCTCAAGACTCACACACTCACCTTCTGTGGTTGCAACCAAGAAGTAAGTAATCATTGAGGTTTCCTACCCAGAATCCTCAACTTTCTAGTCTCTTT
>OY856412.1:993792780-993832780 GCA_963693085.1 Alisma plantago-aquatica
TAGCCATTCCACCGAGTCAATAGCAACAACATGCAGTTTCTATTTTATTATCTAAAAGATAAACAAAAAGATATAAACGATAAACATAGTCATCCTTTTCAAGCCGTTCCACTAGCCATTTTTGTGTTCGGTTTAAAAATTCCACGTTCACAAGTACCCACCGTCTTCGGTGTCAACATTATCCCCCACGTCACAATTTGTTTGTCCACTGTCATCCCAATCATATTAAATTGGATCAGTGTTTGCTCTAAAAAATAATATGAATATTAGGATAATATTATGATTGCTCCTCACAAGTCTAATTTTATCTTTCTTTTTAATATGCAAAACCATACCGTTCATGTATAATATAATATGCATTTTTTGAATGAATTGATGGAATATATGAATGTGGCAATTCCAAGCTTTTTATCTCTTTAGAAAAAACACCATTTGAGAGAGACAAACATCACTCGCACCGTAATCATTATGTTAGATTTGAAAGAATATTTCTTAGTAGTAGTTGAGCCAGCATATTTTTCATTTTTCTTCGGTATCAATTTTTTAAAATGTTGTGGTACCATTTGTATCATGTTTTTTCATGTAATTTTGCTGAATTTAGATTATTTGCAATGATTTTGATCCTAACATTGAACGTGGCTCCATAGAAACTCATAAACTCTAACAACAAAAATATGTAAAACATTTAGATAAGAGAAACAAAAACTTTGTTCAAGTTAACATTTTATCTTTTAATTAAAAATCTTTTTGTTACACACCTTCAATTTTTTTGAGATGCCTCTACTTTGACAAGAGGAGTACTAATCTAGAAGTACTTGTAAGTTTCATATATGTTTTGTTAATAACAAAATAAAAATCCCATTACTGCTGAGCATTAGCATTTTGGTCGGTTCATCAACGCGTAGCTTGCAGAGAGGAAGTTGTATTATTGATTCCTTGATTGAGTAGATAGATTATTGGATTTGGATCTTGACGATGTTGATTGGTTATTTTTCAAAGTTTCTTATTGCTTTATGATATAGTTTAATTTTAAAGACCTTTTTTTCATAACAAATTTATAATGCTAATATGAGTTCTCAATTTGGTAAGAACAACCAATGTGATTACCTTAATTGTTACTATGTTATATACCAAAGTTGGCTTTATTATACGTACCTTGTCATTATGTTTTCTTTGAAACTTGCTTATTACTTTTTGACAAATTTTAATTTTCAAATACCATAAAGCTATACAGGTTCTAAATTTGGTAAGAACAACCAATGTTATTACCTTAATTTTTACAATGTTATATGATAAACATGGCTTTATTACATACCTTGTCATTATTTTACCCTTCTAATTTACAACTTATATTATGTATGTGTACACTTAACTTTTGGTTTTTTTACTCTTCAAGTAGGTACATAGGCAATTTTGGCAACATAACTCATTTTAGAAATCATGTGTTTTAATTCTTTTAACATTTTCTCAACCTTTTTTATATTATAAAACTATATGAACTTATGTTATACTAGCCACAACCAATCCCAAATCATTCTTCTACTTTCTCAATCTCTCTCACTAAATCCTCAGTAACTCCTCAAATATGCTTCATTGATTTCAAAATATTCAAACACATCTGATTCTATCTCCTGATTCATATAACATAATTAACTCTCTATTAACAATAATTATAAATTTTAGACATACGCATATTAAATAATATATACATTGATTTATTTTAATTTTGTTTCTTCACGTGCATGGTGCACATGTGCGTTCACTAGTCTATACTACTATAAAAAGAGTGAATGTTTGAACCAGTTTATAACACTGCCACTTCTGCACAGTGCAAAACCGACTGGCCAATCACATCATAGAATTTTCAAAATGCTGCAATCTCCTTACTTCTCTCTCCTCTCACATTTTTTCTTTATTTTAAATACTTTTTCTTCCCCAAAAACGTTGAGCTCTCACGTCATTACGTTCCACTACCGGCGATCGTGTTCAGTTAAAAAACCCCACATTCTCAAATAACCACCATCTATCGCGCCATTTTGTAAGTGTTATTATAACTAGCCATTCCACCGAGTCAATAGCAACAACATGCGGTTTCTATTTTATTATCTAAAAGATTAACAAAAAGATATAAACGATTAACATAGCCATCCTTTTCAAGCCGTTCCACTAGCCATTTTCATATTCGGTTTAAAAATGCCACGTTCACAAGTACCCACCATCTGCGGTGTCATTTTGTTATGTCAACATTATCCCCCACGTCACAATTTGAATAACTAACCAATACCGCATGTTCCTGTGAAGCACAAAACCGTCCTTGATAAATAAAATTGACTATTTATCCAGAACTAAAGCTCTGACGTGTTTCTCATATTTCTCAACAACCGAACCTTATGGAGACTTGGGTACTTGGATGCCGTGTAAGTGAGTCGTGAAAACATCAAAGACAAATGTTTCCTTCTTCACTTATTCTATTGTTCTTCGTCTATGAACAAATTAGTCCTCACAACATATTTGCCGCAAGTGTTGCCGAGGATTCAGCTCCAGGAACAAAAGACACAACTCATATTTGGCTTTTTGGGACTTCTTGGTGGCCATCATCATTGTGACCCTCATCAACAATTCTCTCAAGGTAGTGGCAGTCATCGGAAACTCAGAGCAGGCACAAGATCCGTTGTATACACCAACACACATGGATGGAGATGCAAAGGTGGAGCAGGTATTCCGCGTTGTAATAGAAATTAGGGCGGACAACAAAAATATCTACCACACGAGTCAACGCAGAATACCAGAGGCAAGGAAGACACTATCCCAAGCCAAAATAGGGCACCATCGATGGACCCCGTGGCATCTACCCAGACTTTAAGGTAACTGGTCCAGTGAGGGTCGTCATAGTTGAAATACTACCGTGTCTGATGCTACGTTCTGAATATTTGATCCGGTATCACTGGCCATCGACAAGTTTTTTCCCGGTCATGATAGCTTGACTAGAAATCTGAATAGTGCCCCAGTCTGATTTGGATTTCATTGCCCAAGAAGAGGAAGCAGTTGACTGAAGACCAACCTGTAACTAAAGAGCAGCAAGGAGACTTTAATCAACAACAAGCACTGCCACTTCTTACTGGAACAATATTGTTCATCCATGATGATAAATAGAAGGTAGAAAGTTTGTTTATCCGTAACTGTACTCTTCTCTATTCAGTGGCTCATCATACATATTCCTTGGAACTTTGACCGAGGTTGATTGCACTATACTTCCTAGGTACATTCCACTAAATACTTTTGTCTATATGACATTTTACTTTCAGGACGTGCTTGTTTACTATCTATATCTATACTACTATAAAAAGAGCGAATGTTTGAACCAGTTTATAACATTGCCACTTCTGCACAGTGCAAAACCGACTGGCCAATCACATCATAGAATTTTCAAAATGCTGCAATCTCCTTACTTCTCTCTCCTCTCACGTTTTTTCTCTATTTTAAATACTTTTTCTTCCCCAAAAATGTCGAGCTCTCACGTCATTACATTCCACTACCGGCGATCGTGTTCAGTTTAAAAAACCCACATTCTCCAATAACCACCATCTATCGCGCCATTTTGTAAGTGTTTTTATAACTAGCCATTCCACCGAGTCAATAGCAACAACATGCAATTTTTATTTTATTATCTAAAAGATAAACAAAAAGATATAAACGATAAACATAGCCATCCTTTTCAAGCCATTCCACTAGCCATTTTTGTTTTCGGTTTAAAAATGCCACGTTCACAAGTACCCACCATCTGCGGTGTCATTTTGTTATGTCAACATTATCCCCCACGTCACAATTTGTTTGTCCACTGTCATCCCAATCATATTAAATTGGATCAGTGTTTTCTCTAAAAAATAATATGAATATTAGGATAATATTATGATTTCTCCTCACAAGTCTAATTTTATCTTTCTTTTTAATATGCAAAACCATACCGTTCATGTATAATATAATATGCATTTTTTGAATGAATTGATGCAATATATGAATGTGGCAATTCCAAGCTTTTTATCTCGTTAGAAAAAATACCATTTGAGAGAGACAAACATCACTGGCACCCTAATCATTATGTCAGATTTGAAATAATATTTCTTAGTAGTAGTTGAGCCAGCATATTTTTCATTTTTCTTCGGTATCAATTTTTCAAAATGTTGTGGTACCATTTGTATCATGTTTTTTCATGAAATTATGCTGAATTTAGATTATTTGCAATGCTTTTGATCCTAACATTGAACGTGGCTCCATAGAAACTCATAAACTCTAACAACAAAAATATGTAAAACATTTAGATAAGAGAAACAAAAACTTTGTTCAAGATAACATTTTATCTTTTAATTAAAAATCTTTTTGTTACACGCCTTCAATTTTTTTGAGATGCCTCTACTTTGACAAGAGGAGTACTAATCTAGAAGTACTTGTAAGTTTCATATATGTTTTTTTAATAACAAAATAAAAATCCCATTACTGTGGAGCATTAGCATTTTGGTCGGTTCATCAGCGCGTAGCTTGCAGGGAGGAAGTTGTATTATTGATTCCTTGATTGAGTAGATAGATTATTGGATTTGGATCTTGACAATGTTGATTGGTTATTTTTCGAAGTTGCTTATTGCTTTATGATATAATTTAATTTTAAAGACCTTTATTTCATAACAAATTTATAATGCTAATATGAGTTCTCAATTTGATAAGCACAACCAATGTGATTACCTTAATTGTTACTATGTTATATACCAAAGTTGGCTTTATTATACGTACCTTGTCATTATGTTGTCTTTGAACCTTGCTTATTACTTTTTGACAAATTTTAATTTTCAAATACCATAAAGCTATACAGGTTCTAAATTTGGTAAGAACAACCAATGTTGTTACCTTAATTTTTACAATGTTATATGACAAACATGGCTTTATTACATACCATGTCATTATTTTACCCTTCTAATTTACAACTTATATTATGTATGTGTACACTTAACTTTTGGTTTTTTTTACTCTTCAAGTAGGTACATAGGCAATTTTGGCAACATAACTCATTTTAGAAATCATGTGTTTTAATTCTTTTAACATTTTCTCAACCTTTTTTATATTATAAAACTATATTAACTTATGTTATACTAGCCACAACCAATCCCAAATCATTCTTCTACTTTCTCAATCTCTCTCACTAAATCCACAATAACTCCTCAAATATGCTTCATTGATTTCCAAATATTCAAACACATCTGATTCTATCTCCTGATTCATATAACATAATTAACTGTCTATTAACAATAATTATAAATTTTAGACATACACATATTAAATAATATATACATTTATTTATTTTTTATTTTATTTCTTCACGTGCATGGTGCACGTGTGCGTTCATAGTCTATACTACTATAAAAAGAGCGAATGTTTGAACCAATTTATAACACTGCCACTTCTGCATAGTGCAAAACCGACTGGCCAATCACATCATAGAATTTTCAAAATGTTGCAATCTCCTTACGTCTCTCTCCTCTCACATTTTTTCTCTATTTTAAATACTTTTTCTACCCCAAAAATGTCGAGCTCACACGTCATTACATTCCACTACCGGCGATCGTGTTCAGTTTAAAAAACCCACATTCTCAAATAACCACCATCTATCGCGCCATTTTGTAAGTGTTATTATAACTAGCCATTCCACTGAGTCAATAGAAACAACATGCGGTTTCTATTTTATTATCTAAAAGATAAACAAAAAGATATAAACGATAAACATAGCCATCCTTTTCAAGCCGTTCCACTAGCCATTTTCGTGTTCGGTTTAAAAATGCCACGTTCACAAGTACCCACCATCTGCGGTGTCATTTTGTTATGTCAACATTATCCCGCACGTCACAATTTGAATAACTAACCAATACCCCATGTTCGCGTGAAGCACAAAACCATCCTTGATAAATAAAACAGACTATTTATCCAGAACTAAAGCTCTGACATGTTTGTCATATTCCAATCACGTTAAGGTCTACCTCCTTCTCCTGTATCTTTCTCAACAACCGAACCTTATGGGGACTTGGGTACTTGGATGCCGTGTAAGTGAGTCGTGAAAACATCAAAGACAAACATTTCCTTCTTCACTACTTCTATTGTTCTTCGTCTATGAACAAATTAGTCCTCACAACATATTTTCCGCTGGTGTTGCCGAGGATTCAGCTCCAGGAACAAAGGCCACAACCGATATTTGGCTTTTTGGGATTTCTGGGTGGCCATCGTCATTGTGGCCCTCATCAACAGTTATCTCAAGGTAGTAGCAGTCATCAGAAACTCAGAGCAGGCACAGGATCCGTTGTATACACCCACACACCTAGATGGAGATGCAAAGGTGCAGCAGGTATGCCGCCTTGTAATAGAAATTAGGGCAGACAACAAAAATGTCTACCACATGAGTCAACACAGAATACCGGAGGCAAGGGAGACACTATCCCAAGATAAAATAGGGCACCATCGATGGACCCCGTGGCATCTACCCAGATTTTAAGGTAACTGGTCTAGTGAGGGTCGTCACAGTTGAAATACTCCCGTGTCTGATTCTACATTCTGAATATTTGATCCGGTATCACTCGCCATCGACAGGTTTTTTTCCCGGTCATGATAGCTTGACTAGCAATCCGAATAGTGCCCCAGTCTGATTTGGATTTCATTGCCCAAGCAGAGGAAGCAGTTGACTGAAGACCAACCTGTAACTAAAGAGCAGCAAGGAGACATTAATCAACAATAAGCACTACCACTTCTTACTGGAACAATATTGTTCATCCATGATGATAAATAGAAGGTAGAAAGTTTGTTTATCCCTAACTGTACTCTTCTCTATTCAGTGGCTCATCATACATATTCCTTGGAACTTTGATCGAGGTTGACTGCTCTATACTTCCTAGGTACATTCCACTAAATACTTTTGTCTATATGACATTTTACTTTTAGGACGTGCTTGTTTAGTATCTATATCTATACTACTATAAAAAGAACGAATGTTTGAACCAGTTTATAACATTGCCACTTCTGCACAGTGCAAAACCAACTGGCCAATCACATCATAGAATTTTCAAAATGCTGCAATCTCCTTACTTCTCTCTCCTCTCACATTTTTTCTCTGTTTTAAATACTTTTTCTTCCCCAAAAACGTCGATGTCTCACGTAATTATGTTCCACTACCGGCGATCGTGTTCAGTTTAAAAAACCCACATTCTCAAATAACCACCATCTATCGCGCCATTTTGTAAGTGTTATTATAACTAGCCATTCCACCGAGTCAATAGCAACAACATGCGGTTTCTATTTTATTATCTAAAAGATAAACAAAAAGATATAAACGATAAACATAGCCATCCTTTTCAAGCCGTTCCACTAGCCATTTTCGTGTTCGGTTTAAAAATGCCATGTTCACAAGTACCCACCATCTGCGGTGTCATTTTGTTATGTCAACATTATCCCCCACGTCACAATTTGTTTGGCCACTGTCATCCCAATCATATTAAATTGGATCAGTGTTTCCTCTAAAAATACTATGAATATTAGGATAATATTATGATTGCTCCTCACAAGTCTAATTTTATCTTTCTTTTTAATATGCAAAACCATACCGTTCATGTATAATATAATATGCATTTTTTGAATGAATTGATGCAATATATGAATGTGGCAATTCAAAGCTTTTTATCTCTTTAGAAAAAACACCATTTGAGAGAGACAAACATCACTCGCATGCTAATCATTATGTTAGATTTGAAAGAATATTTCTTAGTAGTAGTTGAGCCAACATATTTTTCATTTTTCTTCGGTATCAATTTTTCAAAATGTTGTGGTACCATTTGTATCATGTTTTTTCATGTAATTATGCTGAATTTAGATTATTTGCAATGCTTTTGATCCTAACATTGAACATGGCTCCATAGAATCTCATAAACTCTAACAACAAAAATATGTAAAACATTTAGATAAGAGAAACAAAAACTTTGTTCAAGTTAACATTTTATCTTTTAATTAAAAATCTTTTTGTTACACGCCTTCAATTTTTTTGAGATGCCTCTACTTTGACAAGAGGAGTACTAATCTGGAAGTACTTGTAAGTTTCATATATGTTTTGTTAATAACAAAATAAAAATCCCATTACTGTCGAGCATTAGCATTTTGGTCGGTTCATCAGCACGTAGCTTGCAGAGAGGAAGTTGTATTATTGATTCCTTGATTGAGTAGATAGATTATTGGATTTGGATCTTGACGATGTTGATTGGTTATTTTTCAATGTTGCATTTTGCTTTATGATATAATTTAATTTTAAAGACCTTTTTTTCATAACAAATTTATAATGCTAATATGAGTTCTTAATTTGGTAAGAACAACCAATGTGATTACCTTAATTGTTACTATGTTATATACCAAAGTTGTCTTTATTATACGTACCTTGTCATTATGTTGTCTTTGAACCTTGCTTATTACTTTTTGACAAATTTTAATTTTCAAATACCATAAAGCTATAAAGGTTCTAAATTTGGTAAGAACAACCAATGTTGTTACCTTAATTTTTAGAATGTTATATCACAAACATGGCTTTATTACATACCTTGTCATTATTTTACCCTTCTGATTTACAACTTATATTATGTATGTGTACACTTAACTTTTGGTTTTTTTACTCTTCAAGTAGGTACATAGGCAATTTTGGAAGCATAACTCATTTTAGAAATCATGTGTTTTAATTCTTTTAACATTTTCTCAACCTTTTTTATATTATAAAACTATATTAACTTATGTTATACTAGCCACAACCAATCCCAAATCATTCTTCTACATTCTCAATCTCTCTCACTAAATCCTCAATAACTCCTCAAATATGCTTCATTGATTTCCAAATATTCAAACCCATCTGATTCTATCTCCTGATTCATATAACATAATTAACTCTCTATTAACAATAATTATAAATTTTAGACATACGCATATTAAATAATATATACATTGATTCATTTTTTATTTTGTTTCTTCACGTGCATGGTGCACGTGTGCGTTCACTAGTCTATACTACTATAAAAAGAGCGAATGTTTGAACCAGTTTATAACATTGCCACTTCTGCACAGTGCAAAACTGACTGGCCAATCACATCATAGAATTTTCAAAATGTTGCAATCTCCTTGTAACGCCTGGGCCCACTGCTCAAGGCTCTAGCAGGGTTTTAGGAATGATGACTGACCCCACAAACCACCACTAGCCTTAACTGCACACTTTGTCCACACCGACGCGCAAGCCAGGATCAACTTCCCGACTGGTCACCCATCCTAGTACTACTCCAAGCTGAGCACACTTAACTATGGAGTTCTTTAGTGATGGGCTCCCAGACAAGGAGGTGCACCTTGGTGTTATGAGTAGTCCAATCATTCCTTTTAAGAGTGTTTTATCTGAGGCCTCAAATCCTGGAATGTTACACTCCTTATTTCTCTCTCCTCTCACGTTTTATCTATATTTTAAATACTTTTTCTTCCCCAAAAACGTCGAGCTCTCATGTCATTACGTTCCACTACCGGCGATCGTGTTCAGATTAAAAAACCCACATTCTCAAATAACCACCATCTATCGTGCCATTTTGTAAGTGTTATTATAACTAGCCATTCCACCGAGTCAATAGCAACAACATGCAATTTCTATTGTATTATATAAAAATTAAACAAAAAGATATAAACGATAAACATAGCCATCCTTTTCAAGTTGTTCCACTAGCCATTTTCGTGTTCGGTTTAAAAATGCCACGTTCACAAGTACCCGCCATCTGCGGTGTCATTTTGTTATGTCAACATTATCCCCCACGTCACAATTTGAATAACTAACCAATACCCCATGTTCCCGTGACGCACAAAACCGTCCTTGATAAATAAAACTGACTATTTATCCAGAACTAAAGCTCTGACATGTTTGTCATATTCCAATCACGTTAAGGTCTACCTCCTTCTCCTGTATCTTTCTCAACAACCGAACCTAATGGAGACTTGGGTACTTGGATGTCGTGTAAATGAGTCGTGAAAACATCAAAGACAAACATTTCCTTCTTCACTTCTTCTATTGTTCTTCATCTATGAACAAATTAGTCCTCACAACATATTTGCCGCAGGTGTTGCCGAGGATTCAACTCCAGGAACAAAGGCCACAACCGATATCTGGCTTTTTGGGACTTCTGGGTGGCCATCATCATTGTGGCCCTCATCAACAGTTCTCTCAAGGTAGTGGCAGTCATCGGAAACTCAGAGCATGCACAAGATCTGTTGTATACACCAACACACCTGGATGGAGATGCAAAGGTGGAGCAGGTATGCCGCCTTGAAATAGAAATTAGGGCAGACAACAAAAATGTCTACCACATGAGTCAACGCAGAATACCGGAGGCAAGGGAGACACTATCCCAAGACAAAATAGGGCACCATCGATGGACCCCGTGGCATCTACCCAGACTTTAAGGTAACTGGTCCCGTGAGGGTCATCACAGTTGAAATACTACCGTGTCTGATGCTACATTCTGAATATTTGATCTAGTATCACTGGCCATCGACAGGTTTTTTCCTGGTCATGATAGCTTGACTAGAAATCCGAATAGTGCCCCAGTCTGATTTGGATTTCATTGCCCAAGCAGAGGAAGCAGTTGACTGAAGACCAACATGTAACTAAAGAGCAGCAAGGAGACTTTAATCAACAACAAGCACTGCCACTTCTTACTGGAACAATATTGTTCATCCATGATGATAAATAGAAGGTAGAAAGTTTGTTTATCCCTAACTGTACTCTTCTCTATTCAGTGGCTCATCATACATATTCCTTGGAACTTTGATCGAGGTAGACTTCTCTATACTTCCTAGGTACATTCCAATAAATACTTTTGTCTATATGACATTTTACTTTCAAGATGTTCTTGTTTAGTATCTATATCTATACTACTATAAAAAGAGCAAATGTTTGAACCAGTTTATAACACTGCCACTTTTGCACAGTGCAAAACCGAATGGCCAATCACATCATAGAATTTTCAAAATGTTACAATCTCCTTACTTCTCTCTCCTCTTACGTTTTTTCTCTGTTTTAAATACTTTTTCTTCCCCAAAAATGTCGAGCTCTCACGTCATTACGTTCCACTACCGGCGATCGTGTTCAGTTTAAAAAACCCACATTCGCAAATAACCACCATCTATCGCGCCATTTTGTAAGTGTTATTATAACTAGCCATTCCACCGAGTCAATAGCAACAACATGTGGTTTCTATTTTATTATCTAAAAGATAAACAAAAAGATATAAAAGATAAATATAGCCATCCTTTTCAAGCCATTCCACTAGCCATTTTCGTGTTCGGTTTAAAAATGCCACGTTCACAAGTACCCACCATATGCGGTGTCATTTTGTTATGTCAACATTATCCCCCACGTCACAATTTGTTTGTCCACTATCATCCCAATCATATTAAATTGGATCAGTGTTTGCTCTAAAAAATAATATGAATGTTAGGATAATATTATGATTGCTCCTCACAAGTCTAATTTTATCTTTCTTTTTAATATGCAAAACCATACAGTTCATGTATAATATAATTTGCATTTTTGAATGAATTGATGGAAAATATGAATGTGGCAATTCCAAGCTCTTTATCTCTTTAGAAAAAACACCATTGGAGAGAGACAAACATCACTCGCACCCTAATCATTATGTTAGATTTGAAATAATATTTCTTAGTAGTAGTTGAGCCAGCATATTTTTCATTTTTCTTCGGTATCAATTTTTCAAAATGTTGTGGTATCATTTGTATCATGTTTTTTCATGTAATTATGCTGAATTTAGATTATTTGCAATGCTTTTGATCCTAACATTGAACATTGGCTCCATAGAAACTCATAAACTCTAACAACAAAAATATGTAAAACATTTAGATAAGAGAAACAAAAACTTTGTTCAAGTTAACATTTTATCTTTTAATTAAAAATATTTTTGTTACACGCCTTCAATTTTTTTGAGATGCCTCTACTTTGACAAGAGGAGTACTAATCTAGAAGTACTTGTAAGTTTCATATATGTTTTGTTAATAACAAAATAAAAATCCCATTACTGTCGAGCATTAGCATTTTGGTCGGTTCATCAGCGTGTAGCTTGCAGAGAGGAAGTTGTATTATTGATTCCTTGATTGAGTAGATAGATTATTGGATTTGGATCTCGATGATGTTGATTGATTATTTTTCAATGTTGCTTATTGATTTATGATATAATTTAATTTTAAAGACCTTTTTTTCATAACAAATTTATAATGCTAATATGAGTTCTCAATTTGGTAAGAACAACCAATGTGATTACCTTAATTGTTACTATGTTATATACCAAAGTTGGCTTTATTATACGTGCCTTGTCATTATGTTGTCTTTGAACCTTGCTTATTAGTTTTTGACAAATTTTTGATTTTCAAATACCATAAAGCTATACAGGTTCTAAATTTGGTAAGAACAACCAATGTTGTTACCTAAATTTTTACAATGTTATATGACAAACATGGCTTTATTACATATGTTGTCATTATTTTACCCTTCTGATTTACAACTTATATTATGTATGTGTACACTTAACTTTTGTTTTTTTTACTCTTCATGTAGGTACATGGGCAATTTTGGCAACATAACTCATTTTAGAAATCATGTGTATTAATTCTTTTAACATTTTCTCAACCTTTTTTATATTATAAAACTATATTAACTTATGTTATACTAGCCACAACCAATCCAAAATCATTCTTCTACTTTCTCAATCTCTCTCACTAAATCCTCAATAACTCCTCAAATATGCTTCATTGATTTCCAAATATTAAAACACATCTGATTCTATCTCCTGATTCATATAACATAATTAACTCTCTATTAACAATAATTATAAATTTTAGACATATGCATATTAAATAATATATACATTGAATTATTTTGTATTTTGTTTCTTCACGTGCATGGTGCACGTGTGTGTTCACTTGTCTATACTACAATAAAAATAATGAATGTTTGAACCAGTTTATAACACTGCCACTTCTGCACAGTGCAAAACCGACTGGCCAATCACATCATAGAATTTTCAAAATGCTGCAATCTCCTTACATCTCTCTCCTCTCACATTTTTTCTCTATTTTAAATACTTTTTCTTCCCCAAAAACGTCGAGCTCTCACGTCATTACGTTCCACTACCGGCGATCGTGTTCAGTTTAAAAAACCCACATTCTCAAATAACCACCGTCTATCGAGCCATTTTTTAAGTGTTATTATAACTAGCCATTCCACCGAGTCAATAGCAACAACATGCGGTTTCAATTTTATTATCTAAAAGATAAACAAAAAGATATAAATGATAAACATAGCCATCCTTTTCAAGCCGTTCCACTAGCAATTTTCGTGTTCGGTTTAAAAATGCCACGTTCACAAGTACCCACCATCTGCGGTGTCATTTTGTTATGTCAACATGATCCCCCACGTCATAATTTGAATAACTAACCAATACCCCATGTTCCCGTGAAGCATAAAACTGTCCTTGATAAATAAAACTGACTATTTATCCAGAACTAAAGCTCTGACATGTTTGTCATATTCCAATCACGTTAAGGTCTACCTCCTTCTCCTGTATCTTTCTCAACAATCGAACCTTATGGAGAGTTGGGTACTTGGATGCCGTGTAAGTGAGTTGTGAAAACATCAAAGACAAACATTTCCTTCTTCACTTCTTCTATTGTTCTTCGTCTATGAACAAATTAGTCCTCACAACATATTTTCCACAGGTGTTGCCAAGGATTCAGCTCCAGGAACAAAGGCCACAACCGAAATTTGGCTTTTTGGGACTTCTGGGTGGCCATCATCATTGTGGCCCTCATCAACAGTTCTCTCAAGGTAGTGGCAGTCATCGGAAACTCAGAGCAGGCACAAGATCCGTTGTATACACCAACACACCTAGATGGAGATGCAAAGGTGGAGCAGGTATGCCGCCTTGTAATAGAAATTATGGCAGACAACAAAAATGTCTACCACATGAGTCAACACAGAATATCGGAGGCAAGGGAGACACTATCCCAAGACAAAATAGGGCACCATCGATGGACCCCGTGGCATCTACCCAGACTTTAAGGTAACTGGTACAGTGAGGGTCATTACAGTTGAAATACTACCGTGTCTGATGCTACATTATGAATATTTGATCCGGTATCACTGGCCATCGACAGGTTTTTTTCCCGGTCATGATAGCTTGACTAGAAATCCGAATAGTGACCCAGTCTGATTTGGATTTCATTGCCCAAGCAGAGGAAGCAGTTGACTGAAGACCAACCTGTAACTAAAGAGCAGCAAGGAGACTTTAATCAACAACAAGCACTGCCACTTCTTACTGGAACAATATTGTTCATCCATGATGATAAATAGAAGGTAGAAAGTTTGTTTATCCCTACCTGTACTCTTCTCTATTCAGTGGCTCATCATACATATTCCTTGGAACTTTGATCGAGGTTGATTGCTCTATACTTCCTAGGTACATTCCACTAAATACTTTTGTCTATATGACATTTTACTTTCAGGACATGCTTGTTTAGTATCTATATATATACTACAATAAAAAGAGCGAATGTTTGAACCAGTTTATAACACTTCCACTTCTGCAAAGTGCAAAACCGACTGGCCAATCACATCATAGAATTTTCAAAATGCTGCAATCTCTTTACTTCTCTCTCCTCTCACGTTTTTTCTCTGTTTTAATTACTTTTTCTTCCCCAAAAACGTCGACCTCACACGTCATTACGTTCCACTACCGATGATCGTGTTCAGTTTCAAAAACCCACATTCTCAAATAACCACCATCTATCGCGCCATTATGTAAGTGTTATTATAACTAGCCATTCCACTGAGTCAATAGCAACAACATGCGGTTTCTATTTTATTATCTAAAAGATAAACAAAAAGATATAAACGATAAACATAGCCATCCTTTTCAAGCCGTTCCACTAGCCATTTTCGTATTCGGTTTAAAAATGCCACGTTCACGAGTACCCACCATCTGCGGTGTCATTTTGTTATGTCAACATTATCCCCCACGTCACAATTTGTTTGTCCACTGTCATCCCAATCATATTAAATTGGATCAGTGTTTGCTCTAAAAAATAATATGAATATTAGGATAATATTATGATTGCTCCTCACAAGTCTAATTTTATCTTTCTTTTTAATATGCAAAACCATACCGTTCATGTATAATATAATATGCATTTTTTTAATGAATTGATGGAATATATGAAAGTGGCAATTCCAAGCTTTTTATCTCTTTAGAAAAAACACCATTTGAGAGAGACAAACATCACTCGCACCCTAATCATTATGTTAGATTTGAAAGAATATTTCTTAGTAGTAGTTGAGCCAGCATATTTTTCATTTTTCTTCGGTATCAATTCTTCAAAATGTTGTGGTACCATTTGTATCATGTTTTTTCATGTAATTATGCTGAATTTAGATTATTTGCAATGCTTTTGATCCTAACATTGAACGTGGCTCCATAGAAACTCATAAACTCTAACAACAAAAATATGTAAAACATTTAGATAAGAGAAACAAAAACTTTGTTCAAGTTAACATTTTATCTTTTAATTAAAAATCTTTTTGTTACATGCCTTCAATTTTTTTGAGATGCCTCTACTTTGACAAGAGGAGTACTAATATAGAAGTACTTGTAAGTTTCATATATGTTTTGTTAATAACAAAATAAAAATCCCATTACTGCCGATCATTAGCATTTTGGTCGGTTCATCAGCGCTTAGCTTGCAGAGAGGAAGTTGTATTATTGATTCCTTGATTGAGTAGATAGATTATTAGATTTAGATCTTGACGATGTTGATTGATTATTATTCAATGTTGCTTATTGCTTTATGATATAATTTAATTTTAAAGACCTTTTTTTCATAACAAATTTATAATACTAATATGCGTTCTCAATTTGGTAAGAACAACCAATGTGATTACCTTAATTGTTACTATGTTATATACCAAAGTTGGCTTTATTATACGTACCTTGTCATAATGTTGTCTTTGAACCTTGCTTATTACTTTTTGACAAATTTTAATTTTCGAATACCATAAAGCTATACACGTTCTAAATTTGGTAAGAACAACCAATGTTGTTTCCTTAATTTTTACAATGTTATATGACAAACATGGCTTTATTACATACCTTGTCATTATTTTACCCTTCTGATTTACAACTTATATTATGTATGTGTACACTTAACTTTTTGTTTTTTTTACTCTTCAAGTAGGTACATAGGCAATTTTGGCTACATAACTCATTTAGAAATCATGTGTTTTAATTCTTTTAACATTTTATCAACCTTTTTTATATTATAAAACTATATTAACTTATGTTATACTAGCCACAACCAATCCCAAATCATTCTTCTACTTTCTCAATCTCTCTCACTAAATCCTCAATAACTCCTCTAATATGCTTCATTGATTTCCAAATATTCAAACACATCTGATTCTATCTCCTAATTCATATAATAGAATTAACTCTCTGTTAACAATAATTATAAATTTTAGACATACGCATATTAAAAAATATATACATTGATTTATTTTTTATTTTGTTTCTTCATGTGCATGGTGCACATGTGCATTCACTAGTCTATACTACTATAAAAAGAGCGAATGTTTGAACCAATTTATAACAATGCCACTTATGCACAGTGCAAAACCGACTGACCAATCATATCATAGATTTTTCAAAATGCTGCAATCTCCTTACTTCTCTCTCCTCTCACATTTTTTCTCTATTTTAAATACTTTTTCTTCCCCAAAAATGTCGAGCTCTCACGTCATTACGTTCCACTACCGACGATCGTGTTCAGTTTAAAAAACCCACATTCTCAAATAACCACCGTCTCTCACGCCATTTTGTAAGTGTTATTATAAATAGCCATTCCACCGAGTCAATAGCAACAACATGGGGTTTCTATTTTATTATCTAAAAGATAAACAAAAAGATATAAACGATAAACATAGCCATCCTTTTCAAGCCGTTCCACTAGCCATTTTCGTGTTCAGTTTAAAAATGCCACGTTCACAAGTACCCACCTTCTGCGGTGTCATTTTGTTATGTCAACATTATCCCCCACGTCACAATTTGAATAACTAACCAATACCCCATGTTCCCGTGAAGCACAAAACCATCCTTGATAAATAAAACTGACTATTTATCCAGAACTAAAGCTCTGACATGTTTGTCATATTCCAATCACGTTAAGGTGTACCTCGTTCTCCTGTATCTTTCTCAACAACCGAACCTTATGGAGACTTGGGTACATGGATGCCGTGTAAGTGAGTCGTGAAAACATAAAAGACAAACATTTCCTTCTACACTTCTTCTATTGTTCTTCGTCTATGAAAAAATTAGTCCTCACAACATATTTACCGTAGGTGTTGCCGAGGATTCAGCTCCAGGAACAAAGGCCACAACCGATATTTGGCTTTTTGGGACTTCTGGGTGGCCATCATCATTGTGGCCCTCATCAATAGTTCTCTCAAGGTAGTGACAGTCATCGGAAACTCAGAGCAGGCACAAGATCTGTTGTATACACCAACACACCTGGATGGAGATGCAAAGGTGGAGCAGGTATGCCGCCTTGTAATAGAAATTATGGCAGACAACAAAAATGTCTACCACATGAGTCAACACAGAATACCGGAGGCAAGGGAGACACTATCCCAAGACAAAATAGGGCACCATCGATGGACCCCGTGGCATCTACCCAGACTTTAAGGTAACTGGTCCAGTGAGGGTCGTTACAGTTGAAATACTACCGTGTCTGATGCTACATTCTGAATATTTGATTCGGTATCACTAGCCATCGACAGGTTTTTTTCCCGGTCATGATAGCTTGACTAGCAATCCGAATAGTGCCCCAGTCTGATTTGGATTTCATTGCCCAAGCAGAGGAAGCAGTTGACTGAAGACCAACCTGTAACTAAAGAGCAGCAAGGAGACTTTAATCAACAACAAGCACTGCCACTTCTTACTGGAACAATATTGTTCATCCATGATGATAAATAGAAGGTAGAAAGTTTGTTTATCCCTAACTGTACTCTTCTCTATTCAGTGGCTCATCATACATATTCCTTGGAACTTTGATCGAGGTTGACTGCTCTATACTTCCTAGGTACATTCCACTAAATACTTTTGTCTATATGACATTTTACTTTCAGGACGTGCTTGTTTAGTATCTATATCTATACTACTATAAAAAGAGTGAATGTTTGAACCAGTTTATAATGCTGCCACTTCTGCACAGTGCAAAACCGACTGGCCAATCACATCATAGAATTTTCAAAATGCTGCAATCTCCTTACTTCTCTCTCCTCTCACATTTTTTCTCTATTTTAAATACTTTTTCTTCCCCAAAAATGTCGAGCTCTCACGTCATTACGTTCCACTACCGGCGATCGTGTTCAGTTTAAAAAACCCACATTCTCAAATAACCACCATCTATGACGCCATTTTGTAAGTGTTATTATAACTAGCCATTCCACCGAGTCAATAGCAACAACATGCGGTTTCTATTTTATTATCTAAAAGATAAACAAAAAGATATAAACGATAAACATAGCCATCCTTTTCAAGCCGTTCCACTAGCCATTTTCCTGTTCAGTTTAAAAATGCCACGTTCACAAGTACCCACCATCTGCGGTGTCATTTTGTTATGTCAACATTATCCCCCACGTCACAATTTGTTTGTCCACTGTCATCCCAAACATATTAAATTGGATTAGTGTTTGCTCTAAAAAATAATATGAATATTAGGATAATATTATGATTGCTCCTCACAAGTCTAATTTTATCTTTCTTTTTAATATGCAAAACCATACCGTTCATGTATAATATAATATGCATTTTTTGAATGAATTGCTGGAATATATGAATGTGGCAATTCCAAGCTTTTTATCTCTTTAGAAAAAACACCATTTGGGAGAGACAAACATCACTCACACCCTAATCATTATGTTAGATTTGAAATAATATTTCTTAGTAGTAGGTGAGCCAGCATATTTTTCATTTTTCTTCGGTATCAATTTTTCAAAATGTTGTGGTACCATTTGTATCATGTTTTTTCATGTAATTATGCTGAATTTAGATTATTAGCAATGCTTTTGATCCTAACATTGAACTTGGCTCCATAGAAACTCATAAACTCTAACAACAAAAATATGTAAAACATTTAGATAAGAGAAACAAAAACTTTGTTCAAGTTAACATTTTATCTTTTAATTAAAAATCTTTTTGTTACACGCCTTCAATTTTTTTGAGATGCCTCTACTTTGACAAGAGGAGTACTAATCTAGAAGTACTTGTAAGTTTCATATATGTTTTGTTAATAACAAAATAAAAATCCCATTACTGCCGAGCATTAGCATTTTGGTCGGTTCATCAGCGCTTAGCTTGCAGAGGGGAAGTTGTATTATTGATTCCTTGATTGAGTAGATAGATTATTGGATTTGGATCTTGACGATGTTGATTGATTATTTTTCAATGTTGCGTATTGCTTTATGATATAATTTAATTTTAAAGACCTTTTTTTCATAACAAATTTATAATTCTAATATGAGTTCACAATTTGGTAAGAACAACCAATGTGATTACCTTAATTGTTACTATGTTATATACCAAAGTTAGCTTTATTATACGTACCTTGTCATTATGTTGTCTTTGAACCTTGCTTATTACTTTTTGACAAATTTTAATTTTCAAATACCATATAGCTATACAAGTTCTAAATTTGGTAAGAACAACCAATGTTGTTACCTTAATTTTTACAATGTTATATGACAAACATGGCTTTATTACATACCTTGTCATTATTTTACCCTTCTGATTTACAACTTATATTATGTATGTGTACACTTAACTTTTGGTTTTTTTTACTCTTCAAGTAGGTACATAGGCAATTTGGCAACATAACTCATTTTAGAAATCATGTGTTTTAATTATTTTAACATTTTATCAACCTTTTTTATATTATAAAACTATATTAACTTATGTTATACTAGCCACAACCAATCCCAAATCATTCTTCTACTTTCTCAATCTCTCTCACTAAATCCTCAATAACTCCTCTAATATGCTTCATTGATTTCCAAATATTCAAACACATCTGATTCTGTCTCCTGATTCATATAACATAATTAACTCTTTATTAACAATAATTATAAATTTTAGACATACGCATATTAAATAATATATACATTGATTTATTTTTTATTTGGTTTCTTCGCGTGCATGGTGCACGTGTGCATTCACTAGTCTATACTACTATAAAAAGAGTGAATGTTTGAACCAATTTATAACACTGCCACTTCTGCACAGTGCAAAACCGACCGACCAATCATATCATAGAATTTTCAAAATGCTGCAATCTCCTTACTTCTCTCTCCTCTCATGTTTTTTCTCTATTTTACATACTTTTTCTTCCCCAAAAACGCCGAGCTCTCACGTCATTACGTTCCACTACCGGCGATCGTGTTCAGTTTAAAAAACCCACATTCTCAAATAACCACCATCTATCGTGCCATTTTGTAAGTGTTATTATAACTAGCCATTCCACCGAGTCAATAGCAACAACATGCGGTTTCTATTTTATTATCTAAAAGATAAACAAAAAGATATAAACGATAAACATAGCCATCCTTTTCAAGCCGTTCCACTAGCCATTTTCGTGTTCGGTTTAAAAATGCCACGTTCACAAGTACCCACCATCTGCGGTGTCATTTTGTTATGTCAACATTATCCCCCACGTCACAATTTGAATAACTAACCAATACCCCATGTTCCCGTGAAGCACAAAACCGTCCTTGATAAATAAAACTGACTATTTATCCAGAACTAAAGCTCTGACATGTTTGTCATATTCCAATCACGTTAAGGTCTACCTCCTTCTCTTGTATCTTTCTCAACATCCGAACATTATGGAGACTTGGGTACTTGGATGCCATGTAAGTGAGTCGTGAAAACATCAAAGAAAAACATTTCCTTCTTCACTTCTTCTATTTTTCTTCGTCTATGAACAAATTAGTCCTCACAACATATTTGTCGCAGGTGTTTCTGAGGAATCAGCTCTAGGAGCAAAGGCCACAACCGATATTTGGCTTTTTGGGACTTTTGGGTGGCCATCATCATTGTGGCCCTCATCAACAGTTCTCTCAAGGTAGTGGCAGTCATCGGAAACTCAGAGCAGGAACAAGATCCATTGTATACACCAACACACCTGGATGGAGATGCAAAGGTGGAGCAGGAATGCCGCCTTGTAATAGAAATTAGGGTAGACAACAAATATTTCTACCACATGAGTCAACGCAGAATACCGGAGGCAAGGGAGACACTATCAGAAGACAAAATTGGGCACCATCAATGGACCCTGTGGAATCTACCCAGACTTTAAGGTAACTGGTCCAGTGAGGGTCGTCACAGTTGAAATACTACCGTGTCTGATGCTACATTCTGAATATTTGATCCGGTATCATTGGCCATCGACATGTTTTTTTCCCGGTCATGATAGCTTGACTAGCAATCTGAATAGTGCCCCAGTCTGATTTGGATTTCATTGCCCAAGCAGAGGAAGTAGTTGACTGAAGACCAACCAGTAACTAAATAGCAGCAAGGAGACTTTAATCAACAACAAGCACTGCCACTTCTTACTGGAACAATATTGTTCATCCATGATGATAAATAGAAGGTAGAAAGTTTGTTTATCCCTAACTGTACTCTTCTCTATTCAGTGGCTCATCATACATATTCCTTGGAACTTTGATCGAGGTTGACTGCTCTATACTTCCTAGGTACATTCCACTAAATACTTTTGTCTATATTACATTTTACTTTCAGGACGTGCTTGTTTAGTATCTATATCTATACTACTATAAAAAGCGCGAATGTTTGAACCATTTTATAACACTGCCACTTCTGCACAGTGCAAAACCGAATGGCCAATCACATCATAGAATTTTCAAAATGCTGCAATCTCCTTACTTCTCTCTCCTCTCACGTTTTTTCTCTATTTTAAATACTTTTTCTTCCCCAAAAACGTCGAGCTCTCACATCATTACGTTCCACTACCGGCGATCGTATTCAGTTTAAAAAACCCACATTCCCAAATAACCACCATCTATCGTGCCATTTTGTAAGTGTTATTATAACTAGCCATTCCACCGAGTCAATAGCAACAACATGCGGTTTCTATTTTATTATCTAAAAGATAAACAAAAAGATATAAACGATAAACATAGCCATCCTTTTCAAGCCGTTCCACTAGCCATTTTCGTGTTCAGTTTAAAAATGCCACGTTCACAAGTACCCACCATCTGCGGTGTCATTTTGTTATGTCAACATTATCCCCCACATCATAATTTGTTTGTCCACTGTCATCCCAATCATATTAAATTGGATCAGTGTTTGCTCTAAAAAATAATATGAATATTAGGATAATATTATGATTGGTCCTCACAAGTCTAATTTTATCTTTCTTTTTAATATACAAAACCATACCATTCATGTATAATATAATATACATTTTTTGAATGAATTGATGGAATATATGAATGTGGCAATTCCAAGCTTTTTATCTCTTTAGAAAAAACACCATTTGAGAGAGACAAACATCACTCGCACCCTAATCATTATGTTAGATTTGAAAGAATATTTCTTAGTAGTAGTTGAGCCAGCATATTTTTCATTTTTCTTCGGTATCAATTTTTTAAAATGTTGTGGTACCCTTTGTATCATGTTTTTTCATGTAATTATGCTGAATTTAGATTATTTGCAATGCTTTTGATCCTAACCTTGAACGTGACTCCATAGAAACTCATAAACTCTAACAACAAAAATATGTAAAACATTTAGATAAGAGAAACAAAAACTTTGTTCAAGTTAACATTTTATCTTTTAATTAAAAATCTTTTGGTTACACGCCTTCAATTTTTTTGAGATGCCTCTACTTTGACAAGAGGAGTACTAATCTAGAAGTACTTGTAAGTTTCATATATGTTTTGTTAATAACAAAATAAAAATCCCATTACTGCCGAGCATTAGCATTTTGGTCGGTTCATCAGCGCGTAGCTTGTAGAGAGGAAGTTGTATTATTGATTCCTTGATTGAGTAGATAGATTATTGGATTTGGATCTTGACGATGTTGATTCGTTATTTTTCAATGTTGCTTATTGCTTTATGATATAATTTAATTTTAAAGACCTTTTTTTCATAACAAATTTATAATGCTAATATGAGTTCTCAATTTGGTAAGAACAACCAATGTGATTACCTTAATTGTTACTATGTTATATACAAAAGTTGGCTTTATTATACGTACCTTGTCATTATGTTGTCTTTGAACCTTGCTTATTACTTTTTGACAAATTTTAATTTTCAAATACCATAAAGCTATACAGGTTCTAAATTTGGTAAGAACATCCAATGTCGTTACCTTAATTTTTACAATGTTATATGACAAACATGGCTTTATTACATACCTTGCCATTATTTTACCCGTCTGATTTACAACTTATAGTATGTATGTGTACACTTAACTTTTGGTGTTTTTTACTCTTCAAGTAGGTACATAGGCAATTTTGGCAACATAACTCATTTTAGAAATCATGTGTTTTAATTCATTTAACATTTTCTCAACCTTTTTTATATTATAAAACTATATTAACTTATGTTATACTAGACACAACCAAGCCCAAATCATTCTTCTACTTTCTCAATCTCTCTCACTAAATCCTCAATAACTCCTCAAATATGCTTCATTGATTTCCAAATATTCAAACACATCTGATTCTATCTCCTGATTCATATAACATAATTAACTCTCTATTAACAATAATTATAAATTTTAGACATACGCATATTAAATAATATATACATTGATTTATTTTTTATTTTGTTTCTTCACGTGCATGGTGCACGTGTGCGTTCACTAGTCTATACTACTATAAAAAGAGCGAATGTTTGAACCAGTTTATAACACTTCCACTTCTGCACAGTGCAAAACCGACTGGCCAATCACATCATAGAATTTTCAAAATGCTGCAATCTCCTTACTTCTCTCTCCTCTCACATTTTTTCTCTCTTTTAAATACTTTTTCTTCCCCAAAAATGTCGAGCTCTCACGTCATTACGTTCCACTACCGGCGATCGTGTTCAGTTTAAAAAACCCACATTCTCAAATAACCACCATCTATCGCGTCATTTTGTAAGTGTTATTATAACTAGCCATTCCACCGAGTCAATAGCAACAACATGTGGTTTCTATTTTATTATATAAAACATAAACAAAAAGATATAAACGATAAACATAGCCATCCTTTTCAAGTCGTTCCATTAGCCATTTTCGTGTTCGGTTTAAAAATACCACGTTCAGAAGTACCCACCATCTGCGGTGTCATTTTGTTTTGTCAACATTATCCCCCACGTCACAATTTGTTTGTCCACTGTCATCCCAATCATATTAAATTGGATCAGTGTTTTCTCTAAAAAATAATATGAATATTAGGATAATATTATGATTGCTGCTCACAAGTCTAATTTTATCTTTCTTTTTAATATGCAAAACCATACCGTTCATGTATAATATAATATGCATTTTTTGAATGAATTGATGGAATATATGAATGTGGCAATTCCAAGCTTTTTATCTCTTTAGAAAAAACACCATTTGAGAGAGACAAACATCAGTCGCACCCTAATCATTATGTTAGATTTGAAAGAATATTTCTTAGTAGTAGTTGAGCCAGCATATTTTTCATTTTTCTTCGGTATCAATTTTTCAAAATGTTGTGGTACCATTTGTATCATGTTTTTTCATTGAATTATGTTGAATTTAGATTATTCGCAATGCTTTTGATCCTAACCTTGAATGTGGCTCCATAGAAACTCATAAACTCTAACAACAAAAATATGTAAAACATTTAGATAAGAGAAACAAAAACTTTGTTCAAGTTAACATTTTATCTTTTAATTAAAAATCTTTTTGTTACATGCCTTCAATTTTTTTGAGATGCCTCTACTTTGACAAGAGGAGTACTAATCTAGAAGTACTTGTAAGTTTCATATATGTTTTGTTAATAACAAAATAAAAATCCCATTACTGTCGAGCATTAGCATTTTGGTCGGTTCATCAGCGCGTAGCTTGTAGAGAGGAAGTTGTATTATTGATTCCTTGATTGAGTAGATAGATTATTGGATTTGGATCTTGACGATGTTGATTCGTTATTTTTCAATGTTGCTTATTTCTTTATGATATAATTTAATTTTAAAGACCTTTTTTTCATAACAAATTTATAATGCTAATATGAGTTCTTAATTTGGTAAGAACAACCAATGTGATTACCTTAATTGTTACTATGTTATATACCAAAGTTGGCTTTATTATACGTACCTTGTCATTATGTTGTCTTTGAACCTTGCTTATTACTTTTTGACAAATTTTAATTTTCAAATACCATAAAGCTATACAGGTTCTAAATTTGGTAAGAACATCCAATGTCGTTACCTAAATTTTTACAATGTTATATGACAAACATGGCTTTATTACATACCTTGCCATTATTTTACCCGTCTGATTTACAACTTATAGTATGTATGTGTACACTTAACTTTTGGTTTTTTTTACTCTTCAAGTAGGTACATAGGCAATTTTGGCAACATAACTCATTTTAGAAATCATGTGTTTTAATTCATTTAACATTTTCTCAACCTTTTTTATATTATAAAACTATATTAACTTATGTTATACTAGACACAACCAATCCCAAATCATTCTTCTACTTTCTCAATCTCTCTCACTAAATCCTCAATAACTCCTCAAATATGCTTCATTGATTTCCAAATATTCAAACACATCTGATTCTATCTCCTGATTCATATAACATAATTAACTCTCTATTAACAATAATTATAAATTTTAGACATACGCATATTAAATAATATATACATTGATTTATTTTTTATTTTGTTTCTTCACGTGCATGGTGCACGTGTGCGTTCACTAGTCTATACTACTATAAAAAGAGCGAATGTTTGAACCAGTTTATAACACTTCCACTTCTGCAAAGTGCAAAACCGACTGGCCAATCACATCATAGAATTTTCAAAATGTTGCAATCTCCTTACTTCTCTCTCCTCTCACATTTTTTCTCTGTTTTAAATACTTTTTCTTCCCCAAAAATTTTGAGCTCTCACGTCAATACATTCCACTACCGGCGATCATGTTCAGTTTAAAAAACCCACATTCTCAAATAACCACCATCTATCACGCCATTTTGTAAGTGTTATTATAACTAGCCATTCCACTGAGTCAATAGCAACAACATGCGGTTTCTATTTTATTATCTAAAAGATAAACAAAAAGATATAAACGATAAACATAGCCATCCTTTTCAAGCCGTTCCACTAGCCATTTTCATATTCGGTTTAAAAATGCCACGTTCACGAGTACCCACCATCTGCGGTGTCATTTTGTTATGTCAACATTATCCCCCACGTCACAATTTGTTTGTCCACTGTCATCCCAATCATATTAAATTGGATCAGTGTTTGCTCTAAAAAATAATATGAATATTAGGATAATATTATGATTGCTCCTCACAAGTCTAATTTTATCTTTCTTTTTAATATGCAAAACCATTTCGTTCATGTATAATATAATATGCATTTTTTTAATGAATTGATGGAATATATGAAAGTGGCAATTCCAAGCTTTTTATCTCTTTAGAAAAAACACCATTTGAGAGAGACAAACATCACTCGCACCCTAATCATTATGTTAGATTTGAAAGAATATTTCTTAGTAGTAGTTGAGCCAGCATATTTTTCATTTTTCTTCGGTATCAATTCTTCAAAATGTTGTGGTACCATTTGTATCATGTTTTTTCATGTAATTATGCTGAATTTAGATTATTTGCAATGCTTTTGATCCTAACATTGAACGTGGCTCCACAGAAACTCATAAACTCTAACAACAAAAATATGTAAAACATTTAAATAAGAGAAACAAAAACTTTGTTCAAGTTAACATTTTATCTTTTAATTAAAAATCTTTTTGTTACACGCCTTCAATTTTTTTGAGATGCCTCTACTTTGACAAGAGGAGTACTAATCTAGAAGTACTTGTAAGTTTCATATATGTTTTGTTAATAATAAAATAAAAATCCCATTACTGCCGAGCATTAGCATTTTGGTTGGTTCATCAGCGTGTAGCTTGCAGAGAGGAAGTTGTATTATTGATTCCTTGATTGAGTAGATAGATTATTGAATTTGGATCTTGACGATGTTGATTGGTTATTTTTCAATGTTGCTTATTTCTTTATGATATAATTTAATTTTAAAGACCTTTTTTTCATAACAAATTTATAATGCTAATATGAGTTCTCAATTTGGTAAGAACAAATGTGATTACCTTAATTGTTACTATGTTATATACCAAAGTTGGCTTTATTATATGTACCTTGTCATTATGTTGTCTTTGAACCTTGCTTATTACTTTTTGACAAATTTTTATTTTCAAATACCATAAAGCTATACAGGTTCTAAATTTGGTAAGAACAACCAATGTTGTTACCTTAATTTTTACAATGCATGTTATATGACAAACATGGCTTTATTACATATCTTGTCATTATTTTACCCTTCCGATTTACAACTTATATTATGTATGTGTACACTTAACTTTTGAATTTTTTAACTCTTCAAGTAGGTACATAGGAAATTTTGGCAACATAACTGATAACACCAAATTTTGTGATGTTTTTGGCCTTTATTCTGTTATCAAAACTGTCATTTTCTGCTATTTTCCTCTCTTTTATATGCACTTTCGCAATAAATGGCTGGGCAACGCTCTTAATCAAATATTTTCATCTTTTTTAGAGTTTTCCCTCCGTTTTGACACAATAAGGCCGTCCCGGCCCACAAATAAATCCAAGTATGTTTCAGCCTTCCTGATGCCCGACACGACCCCTGCCCGACAAGGGGGAGCGACACCATGACGCACGACAAAGAGATGCCGCGCCAGAAGAAACTGACAGACGACACGCCCTTTACCCGACAGGGAGATGATCTCGCTCGACAACCAAGGCTTGTCGGGCGACACAGCCACCCACCGGCAGGCATGCCGCCCGCCACGTGATCGATTAGCTGACACTCTTGAGCCAAGCGATACCAGTATCGACCGTCCACCGACCCGTGAATGAGGAGGACACGTGGCGCTTCGAGCACCATAACTTCCCCCAACCGCTGCCTATAAATAGCAGCTACAGGGAGCCGAAAAGACAGCTTGGTCAATTTGGATACTTCAGAATTCAGACAGTTGGGAGCCTTGAGTGTTCTTCGGAGGAAACTACGAGAGCAGGTGTATCGCGCCCCAGTGCTCGACACTAGGTGAGCCCTTCCTCATCCCGAGAGGGAGGGGATGGTTCACTTAGAACCGTCCCGGGCGACACTACGGGCCGATATCGGCCACGACGATGAGCGACACAAGTGCCCGACGCGATGAACGTGTCGCTCCATGCCCGACATGATATCAAAACCAATACGCTTCGCCCTTCATGTGTGCCGCCCGAGAGGGTGTGTCGCCCGACTTGAGCGTATCGGCCAGGTCCTTGAGCGATACAGTCGGCCGTCACGATGTGCCGCTCGAGAGAGCGTGCCGACCGACACGGCTGTATCGGGCTAGGCCCTGTCCGGTATCGGGCGGGAGAGCCGATGTATTCTGTCGCCCTTCTACATTAAGAAGGCGACCTCTATCTTTAATTCCGTTATTTAATTCCTTTCTTACGAAATGTATTAAGACCCTTAATGTTTATGGGAATAGAAATTCTTAATTACTTGCTTCTCTATGCTTGGTGCAATATGTTGGATGACTGCTATGTTTGATATCTGAACTCTAGCTTGCATGTTTGGATCGCGTTTCTCTTAGCTACCGAATCGTGTTTTCGCGTCGCAACAACTTCGAGAGTTGTGTTGCGGCTCTAGTGTTTGGTCTGATTCTGGAGTACGAGAGTGCCTGGAACAGAGTTGTTTCAGTAACACTCCACCCTAACTTAAAGCCCAGCAACCTCGAGAGGGGTGTTGATACTCGGTTGGAGGTACCCGCTCTGAGAGGAGGGGTGCAGGATGTTACTGGTGCCGCTTGTTTTGCAGTAGTCTTATCCTTCATATCTTGCTCTAGCTCTAGTTTTATGTTTCTGTTTCTGTTGCATGAAAGCCCCTAAAAACTGCTAAATGAGTAAAACCTTAAATCTTTCTAGTAACTCCACGTGGAGATAGTTTTCTTGTTTTGTTTGTGACACCTTACTGTTTCCCCTTTTGGGGAATTTGTTATCTCTTTATACCTGCCGGAATGTAGCGTGTCGATTCTGGATTCTCAACACTACCCCCATTGTCCCTGTGTTCGACCCCGTATATCTACTTCGACCCCGTAAACAAAATTGTGGGGGCCTAGAAGGATTCGGGTTTATAAATGTAAAAGCTCGACTACCTCAAATCCACCTCCAATTTTAGGACGCGCGATTTAGGCCGGTAAACTTTTTGGCGTCGTTGCTGGGGACAAGGCAAAATGGTACTGTAAACGAATCCGAATCCACTAACTACACTCCCGTACCTCAAGCTTAGAAATGAGTTTGACATCACTCTTTTTTTTTCTTTTTCTTTTTCCTTACTATTATTCTTTGTTTAAAATTAATAATCCAATTTTCTAAACTTGATTTTTTGTGCCATTTTCAGGAACTCTGAAGGACAGATCACTGTTCCATCGAGCTCGACACCATTCAACTATTCGACCGAGCACAATCATCGACATCATGCCTCCCCGTGTCGACCTGCAACACTCTGAAGGGGAACAACAAGGAAGGCCTAGGAATGAATCTCTTCCGCCAAGTGGCAACGATCGCTATGATGGCAATGACCGGCATGAAGATCAGGAATCGGAGCACTCCGAGGAAGGCCACCCCCATGTCAGGCGTCACCACCGTCAGTGACACAGGCAACACCAGGGCCAAGAACAACATCGCGAGGCTAGCGACAATGATGATCCCGAGAGAGGAGGAGAAGACGTTGAGAGAGTTGGCGTCCACAAAGGCCAACAACTCCAGATGTCCCGTCATCACCCCGCGGTTCAACGCGGAAAATTTTGAGCTTAAGCCGTCCGTGATCTCGATGATTCAAAACAAAAGCTTCAGGGGGAGTTCGAAGAGCGACAATCCCTACCACCATCTCGATGCATTCAAAAACATATGTGATATGATAAAGATGCGGGGGGTCCCTCAAGAGGTTATCTACTGTAAGGGCTTCATCTTCTCCCTAGAAGACAAGGCCATGTCCTGGTATCTTGGGTTACCCCACCAGTCTTTGAACGGATGGGGAGCTTTGACCGATGTGTTCGTAAACAAGTTCTACCCCACCGAAAGAACGATCAGAAACAGGCAGAAAATAACATCCTTCATGCAAAAGCCGAGTGAAAGCCTCCATGACGCCTGGGAGCGATTCTAGGAGTATCAAAGGGATTGCCCCCATCATAATTACAAGGAGGGCTTCCTCGTCACCACCTTCTATAATGGCCTGACTCCCGATGAAAGGGTGTCACTAAATGCGGCAGCAGGCAGTGACTTCCTCGGGAAGAAACCAAGCAAGTCTGGAAAGATCATCAAGAATATGGCCGAGCTGATGGCCGGTGCTGACTTTGATCGATCTGACAGAGGATAGGTCAAGAAGGGCGGTGAAGGGTCTACCCTTGAGTCTAAGGTGTTGGAGTCCATCACCTCGCATATATAGAGAATCGCCACTGATGTTAAACAACTGTGAGAAGCTGGTGGGAAAGGTAAGAAGCCAGTCGAGAAAGTGATGAAATGTGTTACATGCGGCGAAAGAGGACATGGGGTAGACAACTGCGTTTACACCCGACCGGACGCAGACAGTGATTCTGACTCGGAAGACGAACAGACCGAAAATGTCTCCTTCGTGAACTTCAAAAGCCCAGATCATCCCAAGTTTAACTACGGCAACAAAGATGCAGCTGAGAATTCTCACCAGCTGCATGCTTCATCTAAGCCAATACAAGCTTTTGAGAAGAGAGGGGGGTCTGGTCAATATACCAAGAACAGTCAGTTCTAGTTAGCAAAAGGAAACTTTCAGGCACAAGGTAAATATCAAGGGCCGAACAAAGATCAGGACAAGGGCTCGAGCCAATCAGACGTAATTGGCCAGCTTTTCGACTTCGTAAAGAAGCAGGACATTGTTAACAACTAGCTAGCGCAAAGTGCGCTGTCCAATTCTGGCATTTTGAACTCGTTGCAGGTACAGTTGGCAGACATGCAGACGCATCAACGCCAGATCGACCAGTATCTAGCTCAGCTCGCCGAGATCATAAAGAACCCGTCAGGGAAAATATCGTCCAACACCGAGACTGCCAAGAAGGTAGGGATGTGATCCAGAGAAGAAGGGATTGAGTTGCAAGGGATGGATGATACTAAAGGCTAGAGGATGAAGAAGCTATAACCGTCAAGCTGGAGACGAAAAACTATAGCGCTTCTCGGGAGGCAACCCGAGCTATTTTTAAATTCCTAGTATAGGGCGCATTTACTTTCAAGCAAAATGAACATTATGAACATTATGGCATGTAATAAGGCCAGAGTCAGTGCATGCACCACATGCGCTGACCCTTATGGGTCACCGCCTTAGTTTTATAGACCGAGATGGGTAATTTAAACTGCTTTGTTTTCATGATGTATTAGAAGCAACCCAACCGGAGCTATGAATGCGCCCATATCGGGCAGTGGAATTTCGGACATCGCAAGGGCCATGACGGATTACACTCCTAGACGGAATGCACCTATGACAGTCGCGCCAAAGGACTGATCACCCTTAGGCCAACAGATGGACTTGCCCATCTTACGAGTTGCCCTAACGGCCGACAACCGCCCCGGTTTTACCAGTTTCACCCCGGTTGAGTTTTCTATATAAGGGGGGGGAGAGTTTTTACCGTGTCGGGCTCCTTGCCTTACTGTTCTCATGCTCCCGTACCGTGCTAAGACCTTGTGTTTTTGCTCCCGCATCACGCAAGTTTGTCCTGCTCTCATGTCGTGCGAAAGTTCAGGAAGGTAACACCCGACAGACCCTATTCTCCGACACGTTCCTTTCTTTAAACATGAAGCTTATCGGTCTTACGGGTCCTTTGCTGAGCATGCCTTGTATCGCCCGATATGGATGTCGCGCAATGTACCTTTTGTGACGTTTGTCTTTTGTGACGTCCTGACGGACAGTCGATCTTTGGCGACCGTATCGCCTGATACATCTGTGTCGGGCAATGTGTTGTGCCGCGCTGCTCTCCTCGTATCGCCCGATCTCGTATCAACTCGAGTTTTCTTTTGATGGGCGATACCCACCTCTAGTACCGGGCACAAGGCTTCACCCCTGAAACAATTGTGTCGCCCGATACGGGGTGTGGTTCATTTCTATATCAGGACATACCTTTTTGAGCATTCACGTTTAACTTCTTCAAAACATCGAGATATCAAAATTTACCAAGGGTTTTGTTTGTTAATTAACATAATGGCACGCATCAAGCAAAGCGTTGTCTGTGTCGACGAGCAAGGTAGGAGGGTCTACCCCGAGACATCAGCTGGAGTACCCACTGCCGGGCAGAAATGCCCGAATCCGGAAGTAGCTGGACCGTCAATGGCGGAAAAGAGAATGAGGATAGGTGAGATGGCGGTACCACCCTCAGCAACGACAAGGAATACACCCCAGGAACCCTTGGAATACACCCTAGGAAGGTTCCTGCCAAGGGACGATGAGCATGCACGCCGTTACGCTGAGCTGTCAACCAAGCTCTATAGGTCGAGCAAGTTCTGCCATCGGTCTTCTTTCGTGGAGCTAGGCATATTTGAAAGATTGAAGGGCGTCCTCGCCGCGGCTGGATTGAAGAAGATCTGCCTCGGCCGGTCTTCCTCCTACACCGAGCTCACAAAAGAGTTCATGTCGTCTCTCTGCCGAGTAAAGAATTTTGCGGCTGAAAAGAAAGAATACGGCGGAGCTGATAGACTCCAAGCCAGGCTGTACAACTCGGAGTACGCAATCTATGAGAAGCTGCTGAACAAGATCTTCTCTTCTGGTGAGGAGGAGGAAGATTTGATGAATAACGGTGAGACAATCACCGAAGGAGATGGGTTCAACCCCGTGGAGCTCTAGAATAAGCTGACCGGCGAGTCATCCTTTAAGTCGGGAGTCAAAGTGGCGGTGATGCACTCATGTTTCTGGAGAATCATACACAAGTTGGTGGCATGCCTGCTGTTCAGCAAAAATGAGTCCAGCAACATTTACACAGAAGAACTCCACGACATCTGGCACATGATGGAGGGAAGAGTGATAAACCTCGGACGGTTCCTGCTGAACAGGCTACACCCAATAAGGGATGCCACCAAAGAATATTGCATGGGGGGCATCGTTAACCTAATTGCAGCGAGGCTCAGGTACCCTAAGGAGCTGCGAAGTCTGTCAAGGACACAAGGCGATGAGGTGATTGACCTCAAATACCTGATGAGGACCAGCATCATAAGGAAGGAGGGGGGAGGCTACTTCTACAAGTTCACAAGGACGAACACACTCCTCCCACTCCCTCGTTGCGCCACTTACGACACAGACAAGCTGGTCTTCACTACCGTGGAAATTGAAGCCGTGGCGGAAAATACAGCCCACGCCACCGCCGCAAGTGTCCGGGAAAGAACAAATCTAGAGCTTTGGACGACGGCTACTAATAGGGCTGTCGTCACTCCTGCAATACCATCCACAGCCACGACGATGACTGAAATGGACGAAGAAGAACTGGTGATCATTGATGTCACTGAGGCAATAACTACGGGAGCTACCGCGGAAAAGACGGCCGCAGCTCCCGACATCCCTGTAATGCCAGTAGAGGTAGAGGAAGAACCGCAGCCGGACACCAGTAATGAGGTGTTCGCCGCGGTCCTTCAGATGAGACTCGAAGGCGTGCAGCTGACACTGACACCACCACCAGTGTCTTCAGTCAGAGCTGCTGAAAGGATCACCGAGGACGTAGAGGTGGAGCAGCATCCGCCCACACCACAGCCATCTTCACCAGGACATGAAGGCGAGGAGGAAATGGCCGCAAGAAGGTCAACACCTCACCCGGAGACATCTGCCTCACGAACAATCGAGATAAGCTCTGCCTTGTCTGGTAGACCAGAGCGCGAGCAGGGTGTCGCAAGGATAAAAGGGAGGACCGCAGGAACCCCTCTGTCACTCGGGAAGATGCTAGGGCACGAGCTCAACTACTTGCGGGAGGTAACAGATAACAACTCAGCTACCTGTATTTCCCTAACCCGCAAGTTTACATCTTTCCAAGACAGGCTGAACAGCCAAGAGCAAGAGCTGCTGACTCTAGCTGGCCTTCCCGGCGGGCTAGAGACTCTGAATGCAACACTGCATCAAGTTCTCCAACGCCTCGACAAGATCGAGGAGAGGCTGGAGAGAGGGACGATCATCTGCGTTGAAGGCAGCTGAGAAGGTCTCCATCGCCCCCTAGTCGTAGCTCTCCTTCTTCTTCGTCAACATCCGCCTCCACAGCAGCGTCTGCCTCCGCCTCCAGCGAGCGATCCACGACGCCCGAGGAGGGGATGCAGCCAAAGTCAACCGACGGAGCTCCAGTAGGATAGGAGAGCTCCTCAGGTCTAGAGGAAGAAAATTCCTCAATCTCCCTGGATGAAGTTGAAGATGATAAAAAAGATATCAACATCGGGGGAGACTCTTCTGACGAATCAGAGGGAGGAAAGGGGGACATGTATGCAGCTAATGAAAGACACCTCCCCCGAGGAAGACGCTCGATGGCGGTCAGGTTCCGTGAGCCATCTAAGATACCTTCCTTCGAGATGGCCGACTTCGACAGAAGGGCCATTGGCTTCCTGACGATCAGAGACCAGAGGTTGCTGGACAAGGTCCTAAGATCGCGGGCAGATGAAGAAGACGTCGTCTGGAGCGACGACTACTTCTCCGTACGATGGGGAACACTCTGCGGCATGTTCCGCTCGCCGACCGTCATCGGAAAAAGACTGTTTAGGGTCCTCGAAAATGCGATAATAGAAAATATCGATAGTAGGACAGGTCGGAAGAAAATATACACCGCCACCTCGACCTTGGCAAGAAGGATAATGATGGGAGAACAAGACTCCACTGCGGTGACCAACATGCTGCGACACATTGACGAGCATAGCCCTAACCTCGTGTTGGCACCGTACAAGCACCATGACTTTTGGTTCCTCTGCATAGAAGACTTAAAGAGCCATGACGTCCGGCTGCTGAACTGCAATTACAACGAGGTACCGCACTCCGGAATTGCTTTCAGCCGCCCGGAGGACCAAAAGCTGAGGCTTCTACCGTTGCGTATTCTATGCGCTATCAAGCAAGGAGCCAAACGTCACGGCGGCATTTGGAACTTCTATTCTATTCACAACTTCCCCGTCCAGGTTGAAGAGGGAAGCGGAAACAGCGCCTTAGTCATCTTAAGTGCCATTGAGGAGCTCAGTACTTTTGGCAACTTGAGGGCCCTTAGGGGCACATGTTTCTATCACCGCAGGGGCACATACGCCATGCTACTGATCAAAGACGGGCGCTATTTTCGAGACGCAGGGGTACCTGATAAGCTACTGGACGATGACCAAGAGGACGAATCTTCACAATCCAGCAGCTCCGCAGAGAAAGAAGTGGAACTAGAAACTGACACCCACGGGGCAGGCAAGCAGTTAGAGACCCTATGGAAAGTGCACGGGATGGAAGACACTGCTTCGCCTAGAGGTACAGAAGGGAAGATCAAAAACTTCGACTGCTTCTCGTGCGCTACGCTCACACAGGAGCAGGTAGATGAAATCCTTCTGAAGTTAGCAGATGCTACCCCGGGAGATGTCATTTACAAGGTAGGCAATGTGGTAGTCCCAGTAGATAATCTGAGGGACGTGGTTAAAGAAGGAGGATGCGTGGCGGTATCTGTATTCACCGCTTGCATCCAAATATTACAGTTGAAGTTTGAACACGCATACATAGCCCATCTGATGTTGTTCAACAACGTATGCCTAGCCGATGAAACAGGAGCAAAGAAGCTTTTTCTGGAAGAGTTGGAAAGCGGGGTCCCTAGCCAAATTTTTTTGCCAATATTGCATTATAACCATTGGAAGCTCCTGACGGTGTACACTCGGCAATGAGCATGAATCTTTTACAACAGATCAGATAGCAAAAAGAACCATCCAATGTTGTGTACATCAGAACCGTTGTCATCCGTCGAACGCTTAACTCAAAAATACTACGACGAGGTGGCAAAGATGATACAACCATTCCTGGACACGCAAGCAAGCAAATGCCACCGCAGCCCGCAACAGTTTCCCCTATCTAACGACTGTTGCATCTTTGTCCTGGAATGGATAGCAAACAAAGCAGCGCCTGACCAGCTCCAACACATCGATTATCACAGCAAGAGAGGAGAGTACGTGTGGGAGCTTCTATCTGACGCAGGCGCGCTCATCGGCTAACCCTCACTGGATCAACATTACCCTACCTTATCTACTTCACAACTCTGTGACAGAGTGTGGAGTAAGTTTGGGGGGGTACCATGTACCAGTGAGGGAGGTAAAAAATTTTGTCTTGAATTCTTTATTCTTTTGTTCTTTCCTGTATCATGTGTACATATATATGCTCATATAATTCCCCTACATATGTACAAAGCCTATATTAGTAAAAACCTAATGCAACTGCTTGCAAAGTTAGTTTTCTTTGTGCTTAATGAGATACAAGTTCCATTATATCTTTCTGATAATGCTGCTTCAAACGAACAGAAGATTACATTTTTCCACGCCAAAAATTTCGAAAAATATAATAATCTCGCAAACAGCTAAGAGACGAGTATGGAGAAGGAAAAAAGCTGCCCAAACAGAAGAAATCTCTTTGTTTCCCCTTTACCCAACAAAAAAATCCCAAAAAGAGAAAGAAGCCTTATGAGTATGAATAAAAGCATGAGAGTCGTGCCCAATAAAAGAAAAGAATATATATATATATATATATATATATATATATATATATATATATATATATATATATATATATATATATATACCCGCTTGTTTTCCAAAAGTACCCATCTTTAGGCATGGTAGATTCGGGGCAGTGGTACGTAGGATGTGAAATCACTGCTCTAAAGCCAACTGGCTTGGACTGCAGGGACCACTTGCCCGTTAATGGACCCTTACCTGGATGGACTGATGGGAAACAAGATGAAAAAACCCAAAAAGCCTTAGCCTACCCTTTACACAACTTTCTGCCCCAAAAATAAAGTTGTTTGGTGTGGAAGCTAACTTCGGAATCATACACCAAAGTCTCGTTGAAGCTGTAGAGAAAACTTTTTACTGAAATAATAAGGCAAGGAAACGCAGGGTCTTTTGGTTGCAGTGAGGTAGCATTATCTCTAAAGGCATTGCTATACTTGTTTTACCTCTTGGCCTGAGAACTATACTGCGTAAGGAGAAGCATCACTAAATAAAGTTTAAATATTGATTGAGGACAATCAAAATGCTAAGTTTGGGGGAGTTGATAACACCAAATTTTGTGATGTTTTTGGCTTTTATTCTGTTATCAAAACTGCCCTTTTCTGCTATTTTCCTCTCTTTTATATGCACTTTCGCAATAAATGGCCGGGCAATGCTCTTAATCAAATATTTTCATCTTTTGCAGAGTTTTTCCTCCGTTTTGACACAATAAGGTCGTCCCGGCCCACAAATAAATCCAAGTCTATTTCGGCCTTCCTGACGCCCGATACGACCCCTGCCCGACAAGGGGGAGCGACACCATGACGCACGACAAAGAGATCTCGCGCCAGAAGAAACTGACAGACGACACACCCTTTACCCGACAAGGAGCCGATCTTGCCCGGCAGCCAAGGCTTGTCGGGCGACACAGCCACCCACCGGCAGGCGTGCCGCCCGCCACGTGATCGATTAGCCAACACTCCTGAGCCGAGCGATACCAGTATCAGCCGTCCACCGACCCGCGAATGAGGAGGACACGTGGCGCTTCGAGCACCATAACTTCCCCCAACCGCTGCCTATAAATAGCAGCTACAGGGAGCCGAAAAGACAGCTTGGTCAGTTCGGATACTTCGGAATTCGGACAGTTGGGAGCCTTGAGTGTTCTTCGGAGGAAACTGCGAGAGCAGGTGTATCGCGCCCCAGTGCTCGTGCCGGGTGACACTAGGTGATCCCTTCCTCATCCTGAGAGGGAGGGGATGGTTCACTTAGAACCGTCCCGGGCGACACTGTGGGCCGATATCGGCCACGACGATGAGCGACACAAGTGTCCGACACGATGAACGCATCGCTCCGTGCCCGACATGATATCGAAACCGATACGCTTCGCCTGTCATGCGTGCCGCCCGAGAGGGTGTGTCGCCCGACTTGAGCGTATCGGCCAGGTCCTTGAGCAATACAGTCGGCCGTCACGATGTGCCGCTCGAGAGAGCGTGCTGACCGACATGGCTGTATCGGGCTAGGCCCTGTCCGGTATCGGGCGGGAGAGCCGCTGTAGTCTGTCGCCCTTCTACATCAAGAAGGCGACCTCTATCTTTAATTCCGTTATTTAATTCCTTTCTTACACAATGTATTAAGACCCTTAATGTTTATGGGAATAGAAATGCTTAATTACTTGCTGCTCTATGCTTGGTGCAATATGTTGGATGACTGCCTATGTTTGATATCTGAACTCTAGCTTGCATGTTTGGATCGCGTTTTGCTTAGCTACCGAATCGTGTTTTCCCGTCGCAACAACTTCGAAAGTTGTGTTGCGGCTCTAGTGTTTGGTCCGATTCTAGAGTACGAGAGTGCCTGGAACGGAGTTGTTTCAGTAACACTCCACCCTAACTTAAAGCCCAGCAACCTCGAGAGGGGTGTTGATGCTCGGTTGGAGGTACCCGCTCTGAGAGGAGGGGTGCAGGATGTTATTGGTGCCGCTTGTTTTGCAGTAGTCTTATCCTTCGTATCTTGCTCTAGCTCTAGTTTTATCTTTCTGTTTTCGTTGCATGAAAGCCCCTAAAAACTACTAAATGACTAAAACCTTAAATCTTTCTAGTAACTCCACCTGGAGATAGTTTTCTTGTTTTGTTCATGACACCTTACTGTTTCCCCTTTTGGGGAATTTGTTATCTCTTTATACCTGGCGGAGTGTAGCGTGTCGATTCTGGGTTCTCAACACTACCCCCCTTGTCCCTGTGTTCGACCCCGTATATCTACTTCGACCCCGTAAACAAAGTTGCGGGGGCCTAGAAGGATTCGAGTTTATAAATGTAAAAGCTCGACTACCTCAAATCCGCCTCCAATTTTAGGACGCACAATTTAGGCTGGTCAATAACTCATTTTATAAGTCATGTGTTTTAATTCTCTTAACATTTTCTCAACCTTTTTTATATTATAAAACTATATTAACTTATGTTATACTAGCCACAACCAATCCCAAATCATTCTTCTACTTTCTCAATCTCTCTCACTAAATCCTCAATAACTCCTCAAATATGCTTCATTGATTTCCAAATATTCAAACACATCTGATTCTATCTCCTGATTCATATAACATAATTAACTCTCTATTAACAATAATTATAAATTTTAGACATACGCATATTAAATAATATATACATTGATTTATTTTTTATTTTGTTTCTTCACGTGCATGGTGCACGTGTGCGTTCACTAGTATTTATATATATAGATACATATATATACATATATATATATACATAAATATATACATATATATAGTACATATTGGTTGCCCGCGTGGGTAGCCAAGTTAATTACCCATGCATAGAGAGCGGTGGCAGGATCTGTAATTATTATATT